>VRLP01005601.1:0-35413 GCA_009660295.1 Lophius piscatorius | reverse complement strand
ATTTGTCCCCACGGGAAAAATTGGTCCCCGCGATGTGAGTCATATTTCAGGTTTTTGACCCCACCGGGTTATAAAAACGAGAACACACACACACACACACACAAACACACACAAACACACACACAAACACACACACAAACACACACACACACACACACACACACACACACACACATTCCCATTTTCGCTAGCTCTTTCCCTGCTCCTCTGCTCTCTCGTTCTGCCAGAGAGCTTGGCTGGCTGAAAATCCAAATGACTAATGAGTGTACAGAGCATTCGCTCCGTTTCCTACTCTTCATTTTTCAAATAACATTCACTCTTTCACATCAGTTCCCTGAAACATCCCTCAAACTTGCCACCTTTGTCCTCACTCTTTAGCCAATTCCATCCTTAGTCTGTGTTTCTCAATGCTTCCCTTTCTTATTTTTTCTTTTTTCTCCCTCAGACTTTCAATAGTATCAGAAATCCAGAGCGTGAAACATGCAGCAACACCTCAAGCCCAAGCTGGATATGCCAGATCTTCTGAAAGCAACAGGGAATGAAATATTTATCCAAACATGAATAAAAGGCTAAGCTGAGAAAAGAAGCATATGACTAAATATAGAGACTAAAACCGAAAAGCAGTAGGTCCATATGTTTGGGATGAAAATATATTTTAATTGATAGCTAAATTAACTAACTGTTTCAGCTCTTGCATTTTCCTAGTGTTGTGCTACATGTAAAACGACGAAAGGAAATAATGGAATTTTTACTTTTGGATTATTTGTCATAATTTTGAGCAAAACGACACTCACTTAAAGATACAGTACCAACCCTGTTACTATCACATTGGAAAATAGCAGTATGTCAGCTAAGAACATACCGTGAGGTTTACTTAGTTTATTGGATTGTGAGGGATTTTGTAAGGGAAACATGGTTTACCACAATGCCTGGTAAAACACATAATCCAGTTAAAATCGAATGAATGTGCACCGTGCTGGACAGGACAGGAGAGATCAGGAGCAGACAGGGAAATGAGAGAACAGGATAGCGTGGTCAGGAATACAACAGGACTGGGAGAACAAAACAACATATAATAGCACTGGGTAACACAAAATCTAACAAGACAATAACAAACGGGTCAGAAATGACATAAGCTAAGGGGGTTCAGCAGCAATGACACTGCTTATCCAATAGTCTAAGTGACTGTCTCTATTAGTGACACAAGCTGCTGCCAAAAGACCAGGACAGCACAAATATATAATTAAAATTATTATTCACAGGGCTTCACTCACAATTCTCAGCTGCAGGGGTTCTTTGCTAAAGCTGTTTTTTAGAACCAAGTGTTCCTGAGGACACCGAGGAGGGAGCCTGTTTGAAATTCAGCAGGGGAAACTTTAAGCACATCTATTCATTCATTCATCAGTCATTCATTTCACCAGTAGTGTCCCAGTGGCACAGAGCAACCATGTTAATATGATCAAATTATAAGATAACGAGATTAATTATATTACATTTATAAGGTCACGTGGCATAAATGAGGACGTCACACAGACAGACACACAGGTAGATGCAGACAGGTACGTCAACATTCCATCGGCCCAAGATTTAGCAAACAAGGGAAGTACAGGTAACCAAGTATTGTCAGTCATGGCTACATTTAAATAACTTCATAGCATTCTTTGGTAAATAAGTCTAATTTGAGTGATAAAATACCAAAATATGAAATTCACAAAGCTTGTTCGAGACAGTACAGCTGCAGCTGCAAATAGAATAACATTTTGTATAAAAGCAACAAAGATGTATTGAGAGGTCAGCGTCTCCGACCTCTGTGACAGCAGTAACAGAGCTGAATTGGACATCTGAGTAAAAGTGAGGTGGAACAAAAATGGGATGTGTTAAAAACACTCAGGAATACTGGCACCTTTCCATCTGAACTAGCTGTTCCAACATAATTTGTGTTGAAGTAGCACTTCAGTGAGATCAGAAAACATGGGTTTTCTCTCCCCATGCGCATCACTGAGGCTCAGGCACCAATGACGCTGGCGCTAATTGAACAGTAGTCCTTCCTTAGACCACGTTGGCAGAATAACCACTGCAAATTCAACCTAGCAAGACCTGCCATTCCAGAGATGCTTTAACACAGTTGTCCAGCCATCACAATTTGCTTATGACAAAGTTGCCCAGATCATTACACTGTTGCTCCTGCTCTTAACACATCAACTTCAAGAAAAAATGTTCACTTGCTGCTTAATACATCTTAGTCACTAACCAGTGCCTTGGTTGATCACACTAAACATCACAGTCCTGCAAAAACCAAAGCAGCCGTTGAGTAATAGAGGCAAATATATTCCTGGGGTTATCTGGAAAGCCTTCCAGACTATCGGAGACTTTATGGATGCCGTATGAAGCACTGATGTAGCAGAGCTTTAGTTCAGTTTGTGTGTGTATGTGTGTGTGTGTGTGTGTGTGTGTGTGTTTTTGCGTTTAAGGGATATGGGGGAAGGGTATAGCCAGTCAGCAATCCAGCCAGGCCATCCTAGCATCAGATTACATTTTGTTTCCTTAGGCACCAGAAAACAAACCACTAACACTTCATGTATCCAGTTACTGCACTGCCAAAACACCATCTAAACCGTGCAACCATACTGTAGCTTCCTGTGTGAATATTTACATGATAAATAAAACTCATTATGGCAGCATGTTACACACTACCATCAGGTCCCCATTTGTGGGGAAATTCATTAACAGCTTATGCTAACAGGTATTAGGACAACAGGTCACTGAAAGCCTTAGCTCTGTGCTACATATACACATCAGCGTCCTGTGAACATGTGAGTACGTAAATAAATATTTTAGATAATCATAGTGAAAGACCATGTTGAAGAAAAAGTAGAGGAGTAATTTAAGTGTATAGTACAGGGTATTTTTATGTTATGGGTATATACCCAGACCAGGAGCCCCTAAAAAAGACCTGCAGTCCTGGAGATGGCCTGACCTAGTCTTCTAGATTTCACAACTTGGTCCATGTCATTAGTAATTCGGGATCCTTATGCTTATGCATTTGACCTACTTCCAACACATCAACTTCAGAACAAAATGTTCAGTTGCTTACCGATATATCCCATCCACTGACAAGTGCCATTGTAAGGAAATAATCTATGTTAATCTGACTTCAGATTGCTATGTCAGAACAGTATACGCTGCAGCTCCGTGAGGAAATAAATTAATCCAATTTTAAACGGTGCATTTGTTATTGTCCACATACTTGACATATCCACAAGACAGTAGTGAAACCATTTGCCAACTCTTCCTTGAATTATGGCGACAGTACCCATTATATTTTCCATACGATAATAAAATAATAATAATAATACCAATAGTAAAAATGTATAGCTTATCAGGTAAGTAGGGGGGCTGTGGTAATAGGATTATCTTCTTATCACAGTGAAGTAGTAATTTATTAAAGCAGGCTGGCGGGATGGATGAATGGTAAACTGACCTTCTTCTTCGCAAAATGGTAATAGTAGTAATGCAAAAATCAACAGAGGGCTACCCTAGAAAAAAGAGGAATTAACTATTAATGTCCAAACCTAGCAATCAACAGGAGGAAATGTACATGTCAACCCAAAAAACTTCAGTTGAAATAAAAGTTATGGGGACAAATCTGGCATTTAAGAAAACAATAGGTTTACATACTTAAAACTACGAGTTAGGGGGGAATGGTGAGAGAGTGAGTAAGCTACACATACCTGCATTGAAAAAAAAATCGTCTTTAAAAAAAATAATTTTGATCAGACTCTCCTCTGATCAGTCAGGGACAGTTATAACTACGTTTCTCACAATGGTACCTTAATTACCAGCTGGATCACATAATTGAATAACGTATGCAGTTCTGTTGGAAAGTTACCCGTGTATGTACTTTATTGCTGATTATTGTCTTCCCTACTCCAACAACATGTCAGCCAAGGCAACATAACCAGATATGTGCAACCACAATAAACACCTCCATTCTGGTTTGTAATGGGGCTGCTGGCATCCTTTTTGTAAGGAAACTGGCAGGACACACGCCTTGCCTAAGGTAAAATGGCAACTCCTGTGGCTTTTTACCAGAAAAAAAATTCATAAGTAGGCACACAGAAGTAAAAATATATTTTCATACATGTGAATAATAGAGCTTACAAAATTACCAGTTTAGATTATTTTGTATAGCTGTAACTGAGCATAATGGCAGCCTTGGTGGAGGTATGTGGACTAAGTGTTTTACTTTATTATATCAGAAAAACTTGTTTAATGCAACAAACTCATACCCATAAAATTCAGAATTCCATTTGACAGGTGAAAAGTATGCACCAGATTAATTTAAAGGTAGAGCCTTATCATCACTCGCAGGCACTTCTTTACCCACTGTAATCTCTGCATTGGCATGGAACATCAAGTGCTAGTTGTCAGGCTGACCGAGGCAGGCTCATTAATTGAAACATATTGCCAAACCCTTCCAGCCATTCAGCCGAATTAAAATTTGGCAGAATTATTTCACAAACTCAGACTGAAACACACCCAAACACATGTAGGGAGTCAATTCTATACAGGTAAAAACTGTTTGGCCAATGCATATGATGATACGCCGAACCATCTACATTTGAGGCCAAAAGCTTCTCCGCTGTTTATTCTCTTGTTTGTACTCTAAACAACTATTCACAACAAAACACACTTAAGCACAGTTTAGACATGTTTCTTACTCGGCTAAACTGTAGCACTGCAAAGACTATGGATGGATTCTGTATGTGGAAGGTTCTTCTCTGGGGACAACCTTCAGTCATTTTCTGCTGATTAGCCACAGATAGATGGACCAGGTCACAACCTTACAATCAAACCAGCAGCATTGCTACTGTACATGCACACACGCACACAAATGCACTCAACTGTAATGGAAAACAAAAGCTCCTATGGGCAATGACCTGGCTGCACTGCTCTTTCCATTCATAGAGAAACAGGATGAGTGTGGCAGATTTTATTCCTAATGTGCTTGCTGACGGTTCTGCTGCTGAGTCTTACCTTTTTCCTGCTTGTGACAATATCTTACCTGAAACTGCAAAATCATATGCAAGAGGATACAATTATGTGTATGTCACCTTATGTCACTAATGAACAGAATTTCAGTTCATTCATGTTTATCTAACACTTCTGTTATTGCCATTCTCACTACTCTGCCTTGTATCTTTCTGTTCTGTTTGACAATGTTGTCCAGCACAAATACTGGGTCTCCGCAAAATAATTTATAATGTCATTAACAGAGCACTGCCTTTTAATACTTCCGCGCTCTGGAAAATTGTCTTTTGCCAGCTCATAAACAAGAAAAAATTATTCTTTCTTTAAAACACACAACATAATTTCTCTAAGAATTATGTTGTGTGTTGTGCTAGGTACCAATCACCAACAAGGTGTTCCAGTTCATCTAACCGTCCAACTATGTTAAACTCTTTTCAAAGTTGCAATGACTAAGTTACTATCCGATATAGACCAATTCCGTTTTGAAGTCGGCATATTTAAAATGTGTTACGGCGCTGTGAATGCGCCTAAAAAATCTCCGCCAGATCATAACATGACAACGCTGGGCATGAAGAGATACAACTCAAACATCATACAACTCAGACAGCCTTCCTAAAGAGTGTTTACACACAGCTACTGGCTAGCGGAAACACTTTCCGAATGGACTTGAACTACCTCCTTGCAAAGGGCTGAAATCTCATTACGAAAGGGACCGTTCTTTCAGAAAGGGGTGTGTACATGCAACATTTTCTTCAAGCGCCTTTTCTGAATCTATTCGGAATTAGGCTGTCCATGTAAACCCACCTATTGAGACTCACAACTTCCTGGTCCCTCAAAGCATGAGTGAAATTTGTTTTATTCTGTTTGATGGTTTTAAAGGAGACGTGGATAGAATATTTCCCATAACGTGCAGAAGCCTTATAGATTGACAAAGGTGACTATAGGTGTCCCCTTTGATGGAGGAATAAAAATATATAACAGTATTTTCAGGCAGTCAGTTACTAGTTGCAATTCACGGCCATCACTTCCACTATATATACCCTCGACTGGCTCTGAAGCAATTAAGTAGAAAGTATTTGTAATTATAATATTAGTTATCTGTGCTCATTTTCATAGGTTAGCAGACATTGGCTCAAGCTTGGTAAACTGGTTTAATCTACTACTAGATCAGATGTATAGTAAAAAGGCAGCTTAACCACAAATACACCATTAATTGTCTTACATAATCCAAAAAATTATAAAAATGTACGGGCATGTTATTGTGTCTAGGTGGGTAAGTGTCATTACATCTAATAATACCATTAAAGTTTTAATTTCATTGCCTCATATTTTTTGTGAAGCCCATTTACACAACAATATATCGTTAAAACCCATACTGCAATATAAATTAGGTGTGATACCCTTGGATTACAAAGAAATAGGTACACATTGTGCGCATGGATCATGTAACGTGTAGTAAGTGTGGAGCTAATTTAGAGTGTTGTCAGGTTTATCATATGAAAAGCACTCAGACAATGAGAGCTCAAATGTGCTGACTGCATGATATCTCCAGATTAATAGTGTTGTCCAAGTATCAGTCTAAATGCCAGAAATAAGCAATTCACTGGACATTAACAACAGAAAAAGCAGTAATCGATTGCATTAGATCCTTTGCATTTACAACAAAGAATGTTTCATCATATGTTAAATTAAATGTTAATGAAATTACCATTTCTGATTTCTCCAATCAGAATTCCAACATTTGGCATTTATTGGGTGGTAATCTCTAGCCGATCGCAATGTCCCTTTGTCATACTAATTGTTGTGTTTGAACTCCATTATTTTTCTACTAAGATATTAGCTTCAAGCCAATCAGCCCTAATGAGCTGTTGCTAGCCCAGTATACTCCTGCACTACTGGCCTGTTTGACCACAGACACTTGACAAAAGCCTGACAGCTTGGCTTGACACACTTCTTCTAATCTAATCTCCAATCCTTCCCCACTGTATTCACTCAGCTAGTTAAGCCCCTTACTAATGAGACTGTGCCCCATTGTGTGGAATTAAACCAGAACACTACTCACTGCCTAAATCACATCACACACAAGAGCCAATTCTACAAAGGAATTAGGAGGCTTGAAGCATGTTTGCTCTCAATATGAACAAGTGCATGCAATATGCAGCAAAGACAAGAGAATTTAAATTACATGTGATAAGTGCTGACGATAACACATATTCATGGAATTATGTCACTTTCCTACTTCTGTCAGTGATTCAAACAGAACACATTAATGGAATGCAGAATAGAAAAAACTTTGACCTTGTAGTTGTATCATTTAGTAAACAACTTGAGCGGTCACTGACATTTAAAGATGGATGTAAAATCTGCTTTTAAATACGTCATAAAAACACACATGGACTGGTTTAGGAGAGGTTCTGTTATGTTTTTGGTCTACGATAATACTTTCATGGTTGTTTCATTTATGCATGAGCTGACATTACCATATATGTCACTGAAAACAAAGCACACATCACTACGTGCCTTTAAAGTACACGGATCAGTCCTAACATTTTACCCACTGCCAGGTGATGTCAAAATAACATTAATTATCTCTTCACCATAGCAGCTCTAAGTCTGTAGGATATATTTGGACAAAGACCTGAAAAAGATTACGCTGGTTCTGGTAGAAAGGTGTCACAACAGCCAGTACCTAGCAAAGCTGTTCTGGTGCCAAAAAAGGGGACCTACACTTTATGAAGAAAGTGGTTTTAACGCAGTGCTGTAACGCACTCGTGTACATGTACAGTTCCCCGTGGGGATTAATTAAGTCTCTCCTATTCTATTAATGCTTTGACTGATCTGCGTAGATGTTGTGTGTCCTACTGCTTTGTTCCAGATAGCAGTTAACTCAGTAATCATAGTTTTGTAATTTACAAAAATTTGAACGTATGTGATAAACTCTGAATATGAATGCAATTATGATTGGCCATATCAAAAGCCAATCATTTTCATATTTAACAAAGCAACAACTTTTTATATGTTGGTATTTATCATGTACAAAATATGGTTGATAAATATAAATTATTACAGATGTCTGAAAAAAGGCGAATGTTGCTCCAAAGATTGCTTATAGTATGGGAAAAGCACCACAATAAACAAGATTTACCGTCTCTGAACAAACCATCACTCAGAACATGAAGAATATAAAAAAACACTTGTGCAATTTTCTCAGGTATCGGTGCAATCAATTTTAAGTCTGTTATTAAGTTCCTTGTGATGAACGTTTTCGGAGTTTTTCTTCCACCACATATTTTGTCCTTAGTGATGTTGGAAATTGCAGGCTTAGTGTTTTTTTTGTTTAGTTGCGAGATGTTTAGAGCTGTGCTTGGTCTGCAAGAAATCACTTGAATAAGTCTGCTCGGCCGATTGTTGATTACATCAAATTAGGCCTCCTGGCACCGATCTATCGGACAGCGGATTAATCGCTGCACGCCTACAATTGCTGTCACACTGTACATCGCAAAAGACTTGGTTTTCACTTGTATGCTTCCGTCCGTTTTAAGGAATAATACATTTAATAAATATACACATGTTCCTCAAATCTATATTTGAACTTATATCATGAGTAGGCATCAATCTATGCCTTATTTCAAAGAGCAAGAAATTCCCAGACAACAAATCCTTTGTTGATGGCTCTCTGATTGGTCGACCAAAGATAAGCCTCGGATTACATAGCACCAGTCAACCATACCATGGACCTTTGACAATTATTGATAATATTTACTTGATATTATATTGTCGGAGGACATACTCATTTTATAAAATTGGACATATGCACACTGATCTTTCGCACATAAATCAGAAGCGCCGTAGGGTTTGTCCAGTTATCTGCATAGGCAGATAGAAGGATTCACTGAACAAAAGAAAACAGAACAGGCAGCATGTACAGTGAGACAGTACTTATATTTGCCAGCCAAGGGCTTGTCGGGGCAATACTTCATTGTTTGCTAGTTTTGGCATGTTACGAAAATAGTTCCTTTTTGAAAGGGGGCGGAAAATTTTGACCTATATCTTGCCAAGATGTTCATTCAGCCCTGCCAGCCTTCTGACTGAATTAATAATACAATAATCACACCTCAAGCAGGAAAAATGTCTGCTCCTGAAAGGTCTGACTGTGAGAGTCCTGTCTTGACATTGCAGACCATATTTTAAATGAAGACAGCTTTCCATTGTTCAGCCTGCAGCAAGCCAGTTTTATGTTTTTACAAGTCCCAGCATTCCTGCTTCCCCAGCCAAGTCGGAGGGTTTGTTGTCCGCCCGAAAAAGAGAGACAGAGAGACCTGGCTTTTACGGTCGATCAAATAATGTGGATTGTTACCAAAAACCACGAGGTAGTGGGTATTAGTTAACATAAAGATCTAGAAAGCCAACCTTAGCTCCGTCAGCTGATGCGCTGTATAGAACAGATTAAAGCTTTCAGCTGCTAGGACTGTACACATTATTTTAAACATTTAGCAGCTCTTTTTGAGAACAACAGATCAAATTCCAAATATCTCCCACTGACTAATTAACGTTGGAATGAAGATTTCACCATACGAGACAGGGACAGACATAGAGGCCTGTGAAGTCCGACCATGTCTGCAGATATGGAGAAAAAGGTTTAGGTTTATATTTGATTTGGATTTTCTGCTGTTAATAAGCAGAGTGACGTCACAGACCAGACCCCCAGCCGGTTTGCTCGCCAACTTCCCCCCTTAAATGTCTATACCGGCTTCTTTACATTCAGGACGTTGCATACATGGATGACAGTGAGGTTTGACCATCATGTATGGAGGGATATAGAAGAAACGGGTTTAGGTGTGACTTCAGTTAAGAGGGCCTGATGTAAATAAGCGCAGAGACCTCGCAGACTGGACACCCCAGCTAGTTTCCCCTTTCTATCTGCTAAGTTGTCAGACTTGCACGCAATAAGGACAAACACTCCAAATGAAACAGTGAGAGGCAGAGAGGTGGTCTACGTTGGTCCATAATAACCACTTAGTTTATAGAAAGCATCTGGCTGGCTCGTGAGCCACCTGGCTGGCTCGAGACAGCCAGCCTCTGGCTCGCGAGATAGATATTCCCCCATGTTTCACTACATGTAACGTCACAGATGTGAAGAAGACACAGCCAGCGCTATCCTTACCGTAAGGTCGGAAGTGTCGTTGTCACGGTGGTTAACGGCTCTTATGACCCCGGACCTCCACAGCCACCGAGCGAAGTCGCCGATTTCAGGCGGCTCGTCTCCGCTGACACAGAGGAACCTCTTCCCGACCAGCTCCGGCCGAGCCTCGACTGCCATGGCCCTTAGCTGGTCGAAACCCCCCCTCGAAAAAACTTCCCAACAATGACGCCCTTACAGCCTTGTCATTTACGACATTAAACCAGAAGTGAAAAAAAATCCAACAACAGAAAGAAAATAAAAAACGGACAAGTTATTTGTTGCTGAAAAGGCAACTCGGGGGATTTAAACGCGTTGCAGTATCCACCCGCTCGAGCCTCTTTTCTCTGCGCGTGAAGAAGCGGTGAAACACTGAACCGCATCACCGCCGTCATTAATGCTGGTGTTTCTCCGCTGGATCTTCTCTGACATGACACGGTGGTGTCCCTCCGCTTACTCGGTACTATTTTTACTAAACTGTTTACATGGTTAGTTCATTTAGAAATCACCAGGACTTATCACCGTGGCAACAAATATCATTTGTTCCTCAAAAATATAATATATGTACATATAGTTGATAGTTGATACCCAATTGAACGTAATGATTGTGATTGTACGTAAATATTTACTTATGCTGAATTTATTATTGTTACTATGGTAACAAATTTTATTGTATTGTAGGTGTATTTACTCAATAATTGAACTTACTTGATTATATCAATTTGTATGCTACTTTCTAAATCTACTTCATTACCAAAATACCGTTATTATTATAAATAAAGAAAAATAAAACCACTTCTAGTATCTTAATATTAAGAATTGTTATAATTTGAAAAATAAATGATGATGCTTATCAGGAAATACATAATTTCATACATAATCTTTTATTATATTGACATATATGGAGTGGTGGACAGTAACTATGTATGTTCACTCAAGTACTGTACTTGAGCAATGCTGTCAGGCTTTAAAGGCTACAACATTACACATTTGACTACGAAACAGCATTTGTTTGGAAAAATGAGAATTAAACACAATATACAAAACCCTGATTCCATAGAAATTGAATAAGTTTCAAAAAACATTCATAAAATAAAATGTAATTATTTCACTTTTCCTTCAAATTCAGATCAATTGTAAATGTTACAAATCTATTATATACGAAAGGGAGCCTCATAAGCTTACGCCAGAAACACATCTCAATAAAGTTGGGAAAGGGGCAAAAAAAGACTTTGAATGTTGTGGATAATCCTGAAACAGGTGGTTGAACTATCCCACACATAAAAAGGTTGATTGGTAACAAGTGATAGTATCATGATTGGATAGCAAAGGAGAATCCTCGAAAGGATGCGTCATTAAGAAGCAAAGTTTGTCTCTTAAATAAAATCTTTGTGGGCAAACAGTCCAACAGTGTAAGTACAAAATCTCTCAGGCATTTGAGGCTTTTCGCCATTAGTCCACAATATCATAAGAAACTTCAGAGAGTTGGGGAAAGTGATGCATACTTTCTTTTTTAATGTATGACAGCCATTAAAATTATATTGAATGTAAATTGATAAAAAAGAGGGGACAATTTCATTGATTGTTTTGAGCATCGAAAATCTTGTCTCTGTGCTTCACTTCATTGAGTTGAGTTATATTGATATTTACACAAGCGACAACACTTCACTCAACCTTGATAAGTAAAATATTTTAAACTGATGAAACATCAAGAAAGTGGTGGACAAAAGAAAAATAAGAGCATCCAGTGACATTAGACCTCTGGCAAGGGTCACTTCTCCCCACATTCCTGTTTATATGTAAAACATGTATTTAAATGTTTTCACCATAACAACTCACTTAGCACATTAATCCATCCCTAACATTTCTTGTAGCAGAACTTTGGTTCTAGAAGAGTCAGAATTTCCTTAGCTGCTGGGCAGATTCCTCACAAAAATTGAATCAAGTGTTCCCATTGCCAGGGCCTATCTCTGCTAAAAGTTCCACACACATCTTTGTGTTTTGAGGAGAATCCTATCTTTACGTATTTTAAATAAGTGATCTAAAACAAAATTAAAGGTATCCTCTTTCCGATAATGCCTCCAACCCCAACCCGTTTTGTAGTAATTAGTAAAGTAGTTTAAGAATTAGTCACAAAAATGGTCAGAGAAACCACATTTTGCAATTTTCAAAGGTATACTGAATACTACTGAATTTTGTATTCTACTACTGAAAACTGAATTTGCCCTATCTGTACCCACTCTGAAATTGAATGGGCTCTCCCTCTCTAAATATCAAACCGTTCTATCACATCACTACATCACTTTTTTATGCTGAAAGAACTAAACAAAACCTTGAGACCTAGACCTTGATCACTGAAACAAGGGGGTTTCATTTCAATAATGTAATAATAAAAGGTTTTGGGATTACATAGTTATTAACGGAATTTCAACACAACTGCATTTTGTACATGTAATGCAATGGTGCTAAGAAAAGTTAGGGATATTATGGAATCGTCATCGCCACAACCAGGTCCACTACAGATCCTTTGGGTTAGCGCAATGACGCAAAAGCTATTTCATGGATTATTTCATTCATTTTCGAGCAACATAAACCTTAGTGCAAGGAAGAATTGGATTGATTTTTGGAATGGTTGGTTGTATATTCCAAATGGAGATTTATCTTGTATATATCTTATTTTACTTATTGTTCGCATTTTACTCACAATTAATAATTGATTAAATAACAAATAATTAATAATTCATACTTGACTCACTAGTGTAGCTTTTTTTCTATACAAAAAAACAGTTTAGTGACATTTTCTTAAAAGCTTTTAGTAATAATAACTTTTCTCGCCTTTTCCCCTTTATTCAATATTCTTTTGAGGCCAGTTGAAATAACTAAGTTAAGTGAGTGTGATCTTTCATATCATGGGAGTGTTCCATGTGGGTCGACTGGACTTCTGTTTCGACTTTCAAGTGTATGTCGTATATCAACATTTTATTTAGAATGCAAGTTACATGCTGGTACTGTTATGTACTTTACAGTCTCTGAGGACTGTAACTGAACTTCTCAAGGGCCTGTGTGGCACACTCCACGGCGTCCTGCTGCATGTCGTCCGACATGTCTCTTCCACTGAGGTGTCCTGAACTATAACAAGCAAAACACCGGAAATAACTGAAAGGTCGATTAAGGCAGAGAAGGGTTCTTTGCAAATGTGGCCTCATGGAGGGTTGCGCTCCTTCGTAACTTCTGTTGGGAACTTAAGAACAGTATAGAGGTTTGTGCGTGAAGCAGGTAGAATGTAATCACCCTGGAGCGACATAAAGATATTTTCACACAATGGACAGATTAGATTAAGAAAAAAAAGAAATGAAGAGAAATCAAATGGGGCGGAGGTCCTGGACTGGTGCGAAAACGAAATTAAACAACTTAAATGAAATATTTTAAGAAATAAGACTGGTCTTATTTACATATTGTGTGAGACAATCAGAAAATACCACACTTGCTTGAAGCAGCAAAACATTGTGATTCTACTTTTGATAAAGAAAAACAGCTCCACAATACCTTCTATTAAATTTCAACAAATTACTCCCCACCTTTTCTGTCATCACATGTGAACATTTTGGTGTTCATCAGGCGGTACTCCCCCCTACCCGTTTTTTTCCCCCATTCCCTGAGGCTCTTGCCTCCCGCTCTCCCTGTCAGAATTTGTTACCATGGCATAGCAGGTTACCATCCACTCACCTGAACCTGCCTGCTATGCAATCAACAAACATGTGATCAATCTGGCTCATGACCATACCTGAAGACTGCTGTTTGTTAACCTTGGTGCTGCAAACTCGTCTTTGTCGGATCATCTGTTTACTCTTGTGATACTTGCAATCATTGCCATTGCAAACACAAGCTTTTCCATTTTTGCTTTTTGAATGGATTTGGATTTCTGAGTTTATGGAAGACTGGTGGTTCAATTCCAGCACTTGCAGTCTAAATGTGTAAGGGCATGCTCAACGGCAAGGCTCTGAAAACCCATTTGCTCCCAGGTGGCTTCACAGGGGTTGCCCATTGTTCCTCAGGGGTGGATCAAATGCAGAGAATTATTCTCACATTGTTATCCTGTAAATATGTGATGGGTATAACAAAGTGATAATAAAAAGTAAACATTATTCTTATTATTGAGGAAGAGGCTTGAACGTGTGGCAGGAAGCTCAACAACAGACAATGTGGGAACAGGAGGAATCATGCAGATTAAATACAGGAGATAAGAAGCCAAAGGTGGAAACAAAACATCACACAGATGGAAATGTGCACTGGAAATGTACAGGTTAAAAAGGTAGCAAAGGGGAAATTAATAATGTCAAATGATGCAGGACATCCCAGACAAAACCCACCACCCTAATTGAAAGATCCTGCTTGGGTCTATTAAAGGTCCAGAAATAATCCTACAAGCAACTAAAAAAGACCTAACAAATGTCCAAGAATTATATAAGTTGCATCAACTATTATTGGTATTGTCTGGTTATTTCTATCGTTAGATAAAAATCAATAATTTTAAAGATTACCCCTAAGTAACTTTACCTAGAGCTAAGGCATTATGGATGTGTGAAAGAGTATCTGCCAGGTTGAAAGTATGCCCTTCGCTTTGAAGCCACTGCTTGGCCCAGTTATGAGTACATGTTTGCTTAAGATATTTAAGGACCACCCTTTAAGGAACTGCTTGACACATCAGTGGTGGATGAAAAATTCCGATCCTTAAATTAAAGTTCTAATACCACACTGATAATTCTTCACTAAAAGTAAAATCCCTGTCTTCCCAACCTTACTTAAGTAAAGGTATCACCAAAGTAAAGTACTCACTGCACTCACAGCCACTTAGTCCCTCTCAGTGTTTCACCATTATGTAGGATGTGTGTGGATTAATATTACTGCTGTATTAATGTGTCAGGCTATGTTCTTCTATATATACTAAAGGTTGTTGTCATTTAAACTACTTAATGTTGTGGGGTAGTGTATTCTTGCGGATAATTGCTGTCCTTTGAGAACCAACACAGTTTTAAATAATTAATTTGAATGAAAGAATCGATGTCGAACAGAAATAAAAAAGACAAAGAAAAAAACAAACAAACAATAGTAACAGTATCCGAAAAGGAGTTGGTAGAAATTAAACGTATCAATCTCTTCCCCTCCTCATTTCATCTCCCTTAACTCATACATGTTTAACATCTTCTAAATGTATTTTCAACCAGTTATAAATACACAGATAACTATTCTAAACTATTTACATCACATATAATTCAATTCACAACATATAAACCAAAGTAATTCCGAACCAATAAATCTACCTAGTGTTAAAAACAAAAGAAGCAACCCTTAATGCCACCCTTCCTCATCCATATACCCTCCCAAAAAGGTTTTTTATATATATTATTATAAAGATTTATATTTGTGTTTTTTCAACCCATCACCTGAAGCATTCTGTAAATCCACTCCATAGACTGACACACACATACTCCTCTTTGTTGTACGAACAAAGTGTTTTTTACATCCTCTTCTTAAATTATAACCCCCCTGCCTTTCACAAAAAACTTTTTGAATGTCGACCAGAAGTAATTTGTTTTTTGCCTTGAACAAAATTGTTGTTGTTTTAATTTGACCAGATCCCTAAACATGGATGCATGTGACTTTTAAATGAAATTTACGTACCTTATATAACTATGGTTCTATGAATCCTGGATGACCACCAGAGGCGTTGCTTCAAGCAATGGATATATCAGTCTCGACCATGCGCAGGTTGAGTAGCTATACCAACAAAGTCTCTTCTGACCCCTGATAACACCAGGCAGGGTATATCTTTTGGTGTCTTCAATTCTTTCTGTTCCTTCAGTATCTTCTTGGGAGGACCCAAGGATTCTGCGTGACTGAATTCTATGGTGGTCATCCAGGATTCATAGAACTGTAGTTGTATACGTAACTTTTGTTCTGTTTCACCGAACAAAGCTGTTACTGAGGGACGTCCTTGGTGACCCCCAGTGAGTAAAGATTTCCTCCAGTGGACGGGGACTGGTGACGTTCTCTGTGGAAAACCTAGAGGTGTTCAGCGATGCCCACAAGGCCGCAACACATATGCCCTCTGGGGGCACTCCTTTCAAAGTTGCCCATGATGTAGGGATGCTCCTTTTGGAGTGGCACCTAACTCCAAGTACTAGTACAAGGCCTGCTGCCTTATATGCATGCTGTATGACTTCTGTAACCCAGTGAGACAGGCGCTGTTTGTACGGAGCACAACCAATCCTAGGACCATCATAAGAAAGAAAGAGCCCGACCGACCAACCAATGCTTACAGTACTGTCTACCAAGATTCTCAAAGCCTGCACAGGGCATAACAGCCTTGACTTGTTGTTCCCTTCACCTGCTGGCGGGTCGAACTATGCCAGCTGGATAGGCTGACTCTCAGGGCTTATGGGGTAAGAAGTCTCAGAGCCCCTTTCAAGAAGAGGAACACCAGCCTGTGGCACCCTACAGTGTTAGGCTGCAGAACCGCAACACACGGTTCTGCAGCCCGACGTTTCGATCAGTACAAAGTCTGTGCAGCAGAGGAAACCATGTCCTCCCTGGCCATTCCCCTAGATGAAGCTTGCCACGGTAAAAGATATCCGCAATTTGTTTCGCTACCTCTCACGCCTCAGGGATTCTCAATCGAATCCCTGAGGCGTGAGAGGCCGTACCATGAGAGGCCTACCTCATATTCCCCTAGTTCTGTGGCTAAGGCTGTCATCAAGTAAATAACATCCTTTGGACCAGACAAGGCAACAGGAGAAGTAGGCGCACACACCTCCTCCACACCAGTCTCTGTCTGGAAAGTCAGAAAGGCAGACTTCATCTCATCTAGGTCCGCCGTCATCTGGTCCATCCTGGAATCTATTTCAGGCTCCTCGGCTCTCTTGGAGGAAACACACCCCGACGTTTCGACCAGCAAGATCTAACCGGAGTCAAGCTCTTTCCCGGAGTTAGCTGCTGTGCTGAGGGAACACCACTCAAAAGCTGTTCCACCTCAGCCAATCTTGCGGCCTTCACTGCCCAGGGCATGTAGCTGCAGTTCATGCAGGGGTCTTCAGAAAAGCCCTCCCTCAAGTGCTTGAGACCAAGACATGAGGGGCACCTGTCATGACCGTCCTCAGGCTGCAGCGGAGCCATGTAGGCGATACAGGAATGGTTGTCTATCACTGTTGTTACAGAACAACAATTCCAAAAACAGAATAGAAATGCTGCAGTAGCAATGCAACAGACGGTTCTACATAGTTCTTAAGTTAGCTGAAGCGGGAACACCATTGCTAAAAATAAACTAACAAAAGCGTTCAAACTGGGAGAGAGAGCAAAAACACTGCTGTCACCGACAATGTAAACAAACACTAAAACCAAATTAAGACGTTAGCGTGGCACAGCGAACGCAGTGTTGCTAACAATGAATGACCAATAATAATATACATCTATGCTGGTTTGGGGGGGGCGACACGGCAAAAAACTTAAAATTTTAGCGTTAGCACAAGCTGATACGCTAGCAGTCGCTAACAGCTAACACACACTTAGGCTGGGAGAGGGAGCGAACTGCTGCTGTAACCAACACGTATGACACACACCGAATTCGGCAACTTATCAACTCCATGACGATCACTGCTCACAGTGCGATTATTGAAGGGGTGTCTTCCATACAAATGAGACAGCAACAGCTGCCGCTGAGGGATAGCAAGTCGCAGCCCTTCGAGGGCGAGCAACTTGCATTTCCTACAACACAGGTGGTCACAGGGTTACCAGCAACAAATCCAATCAACACAAAGTTAGAACCAACCAGTTTTTTCATTTCTTCTTGTGTATTTTCTGTGGTGACACTCTCCACCACAGTTCTTCGTTGCATGATGTCCCCCGTGTCGTCACGCGTGCCAGCCTTTCCCGGTGTCTCGTAAGTTAATCCTAGTGTTTTTGTTTCTGTTTTTCCTCGTGCCCTTTTTCGGTTTATAAATAAATATTTTTGCACCTGCTCTGCTGCGTCTTGTGTCTGCATTTGGGTCTGAGCTAAACCCCAGAAGAGTTCATAATAGAACGAACTGGCCCAGAAGGGAAGGTAAGGACAGACTTTATACACGGACGTAACAAGACAATAAGACACAGCTGGAGGGGAAACACAAGTGAGCATGATGACCAATCACAGGACAGACACAGAGGGAGAACGGAACACAAAGGCTTGACAGACTGTGGGATGAGGTCAGAGTACCTGGATGGAGCCTCAGGAATGCTATGATTTGCTTAACTTTGGGAATACTAAACATAACCACAGTGTTTTGAATCACCTCTGCTGAGGAGGTTTTTGTTTTCACCAGTTTTGTTGGTTTATTACCTCCGCCAAAGAGTTTGTGTTTTCATTCCTGTGCGTCTGTCTGTCTGGCTGTCTGGTTGTGAACAAGAATTCAGAAAAATAAAGGACTTCCCTGTATTTTCGAATTCTTGCTCACAAACAGACAGAGAGACAGGCAGACGCACAGGAATGAAAATGTTTTTATTTGCAGGAAATTTTATTTGGAGGTAGTTTTTGGCATATTCTAGAAGTGATCAGTGTAAGTAAGTGTCATCCAGCCTTCATGGTAAGGTTTGACTTTACCCACCAAAACTCTCTACTAGACCGGTCGGCAGTGGTGGGAAATTGACTTCCCCCCTCCTCAAGGCCTCCAGCTAGTATCCTGTCCGTGCTGGGCAATCATTCCCATGACAAACAAGATAGTACACCACTTTATGATATGTTTTTCCTCTGTGCTGGCTGTTTAACCTGCCAATTTATGGCTTTGATGCATTTTCTTAGCTTTTCGTCCAATGGATTGGGCGATCTTTCTGGGATGGCAATTGAGGTGATCAGCCCTGGCAGATCTTCAGTACCGAGTTCTCATGTGTACTGCCATGTTCACTATTGGACCTGTTCCAATTCATGGTGAACCTGCATTTATACTTACAAATTACTTATTTTCAGTAGATCTGCTCATTTTGAATAATTTGTTACCATGTATGTTTCTGACGGAATTTTCTGACTGTTTATGGTGTCATACATTATTTGGCGCTGAGCAGTGGAGCAGCTGAATACTTGGTGCGGAGGTGTTTTCTGTTGAACCGGAATGATCTGATGCTGTCCCAGTAAACCAGTGTTACAAGAGTGACTCCACTGGTAATCTCCCTCACACTACTGCATACTGCAGCAGCCGCCTTCATGAATAACAAGTAGCTGGGAATCCAACACTCCTCCAACACCATACACACATGCTGTCCTGGCAACATACTGTATTTGCACAAAACTCACATATGTATGTGAGTGAGTATGTTCACAAACATGCACATCTGCAAATCTATAAAGTCAAAGGCTCATGGCTACACACATGCTGTGATGTCATTATGTACACTCAAAGATGGACATACACACACAATGAGAGAGGCCTGCTGAAGCTAACAGATGGGGTTTGTGTTTGCCAAGTCCTGTCTAAGGAAACCGTAATGAATATGACTTAATGGCTAGTTTGGTTTATCTAATGACCAAGAAAAACGCAGTGCATTATATTTGCACTTCAGTTCTTCACTTCAGTTGGTCCAGATGAGGACACGTAGTTAAATATTTTGTTTTTCAAAATCAGATTCTCTCTCAGTACATTAACCGATGTTTCTCTATGTTTACACAAATATGATTGTGAATATGTTTTATAATATTACAGATTTCAGCCACAAAATTCTACAATGCATCGATAATACAGAAATATAATTATCCCTACGGTTATTATAAATGCCAATTATGTCTTAGCGTTTTAATGGAGGAATGAATATACATATTGATTGCATCACAGCAACAGTATTTTGGCATTCCATTTGAAAAAAAAACTTAATTCAAGATTTTGATTATCGCCAAATAAAATACATTAATAATTGATTGTGCTGATTTGTGTTTTCGTTTCGTAAAGAACAGCTTGTATGCCTGATGATTTCAATGAAAAGTACCCATTCATCTGTGTAATACATGATTGTGATCTTATCAGACATCAGAGTCTAATCTGCCTTATTAAATAAACAATATTAATGATATTACTTAATGGCTTCAGCAATCAAATGTAAATTCTAGAAAAAAAGGCATATTTCATTTAAGAGAATGTTCCATGTTACCCGGTACACTGAGGTGTCAACATGTTTGGTTATTGAATGCAAAATGTTATTCGTACTATTTTATTCAATGTCATATATTTTTTAGGACTTTGCCACCCAAAAAAATAATAATAATAATAAAAAAAAAAATTTATGATTTATGATCACCTCAGATAGATTGACCCTTGTCAGCTTGGTAAGGTGCCCCATTAGCCTGCTGGTACTTGCACTCTGCTGAAAAACACAGTACACAGGACAGAAACAGAATCGGACTCAACCAAATTATTATAAAACAAAATTAGAGACACATTAGTCAGAATCATTAAAAAAAATAAAATAAACAAGGGCGCCATTTTGCCCTTAATAAAGAATACTCTGTGGCAGATTGCCTGATCACTGTAATGAAACACAAACAAAGGAAAACCTTGACCATGTACAGACTCATTGGACCAGCAGTGGAGAAAGAATACCACAGTGACACTTGGGCCTCAAGGGAAGACAGACTGTTCAACCCACTGCATACAGGGGAGAATAAAGACATGGGCAAATACAGCAGCCTAATTTTTGATCTTTTCCTCAACGTTAATGAGTCTATATTCCATAGTTCCCCCCTTTTAAACAGGTACAGTCAGAATAGAATTGTAACGTTGTAACAACATCATCGATCTTGTTACATTGAGATCAGGGCTTGGGATATAGTAGGAAGCAATGGAACATTTTGGCCTGAAGTTGATGAAGCAGGAACAATGGTCAGGCGTAAGAATCTCAGCAACTTTGACAAGGGCTTATTGTGATTGCTAGATGTCTGGGTCAGAGAATGTCCAGCACTGCTGGTTTTGTTAGGTGTTCCTGGTCTGCAATGGTTTACGGCAGCCAAAGTCGTCTAAAGAAGGACAATTGGTGAATCAGCAATAGGGTCATGGTCGCCCAAGGCTTATTGATGCGTAGGGATAAGATTGGGGAGTGAAGGCTTGCTCACATTGTCTGATACCACATAATAACTACTGTTGCACATAACTTAAATGGAGTATATCCATTTTATGAGTTTCTATGACAGTGGTTCATGGAGTTAAATTACTGCCAAAAGTCCGCACCCAAACGCAACACGATTCGCAAACAAAGAGCGTGTGATTTGCGAGCAAAGACAGTGTGATTTGCAAAGGAAAAACATGATTGAAAAACAAATATTTTCTGTTTTGCAAACACAAACTGTGCTGCAGACAACTGCAGCATGTCTTACAAGTTACATGTACAAATGTGCATTTACAAGTATAAGAAAATCTATCCTACTACTGCACAAAACGAAAAACCACACGTGACTTTTGGCACAAATCTACCGCATGAGAGGCTTGCTACTTGTACACGAGCGTCTTCATTTTTGTGCACACACATGATCTTTGTAGTTCACCCGTTACAAAAGGAGGTGTCGCTGTGACTCAGTTCAAAAGTTTATCACACAGGACCCGACTGCGGACTACTGGACGACAGGAGCCACCATGAGTTGGACCATATACAATTAAATGGTCTTTGCTCGCGAATCACACTCTGCTCGCGGATCACACGCTCTTTTCTCGCCAATGACACTCTGCTTGCGGATAACACCTTCTTTGCTCGCCAATCACATTCTGCTCGCGGATCACACGCTTTTTGCTCTCGAATCGTGTTGCGTTTGTGGGTGGACTTTTGGCAGGAATTTAACTCCATAGTGGTTTGGCATTGAGACAAATAATTGTGTATTCTGTGATGATGATGAACCCGCTAAGCGTTTACCACCAATGTATGTATTCTGAATTTTTTGAGCTTGAAATCTAAAACTGGCATAATCCGAAAGTTCAAAGGTTATTCACCTTTTAACCATCTTTAAAAAGAAACATTGTTTGGAATTTATATGGACAGCACCAACGATGAGTAGAGAAGGCGCTCCAGAACCAGTGTTATTCATAGAAGTGAGCCCGACTATATTTTGTCGGTACCTCTCAACCTCTCACAAAAGCTCAGGCTCCTTCCCCATCAGTGAGGTGACATTCCTTGTCCCCACCGTCAGCTTTCGTAGATGGGGTTCGGAAAACCTTTTCATACTGCCCGATCCACAATACACCGGACCACTGCGGATTCCTCCGTGGGTGGTGGGCCCACGTGAGGACGGACCCATATCCCGGCTTCGGGCTGAACCCGACCGGGCCCCATACTCGAGGGTGCCGGAGGGAGCATGGGAGTTTGCCCAACCAGTCCACATGTGCTTCGTGGATCTGGAGAAGGCTTACGACTGTAACCCTCGAGGCATTCTTTCGGGGGTGCTCCGAGAGTATAGTGTGGATGGCTCACTGCTACGGGCCGTCCAATCTCTGTACTGGCAGAGTCAGAGTCTGGTTCTCAATGCTAGCATCAAGTCAGACTCGTTTCCAGTTGCGATTGGACTCCACCAGGGCTGCCCTTAGTCACAGATTCTGTTCTTAATTAATCCGCAAAAAGCATCATTCTCTGCTTTTTGCGGATGATGTGGTCCCTTTGGCACATTCGAACACTGACCTCCAGCTCCCACTGGGATGGTTTGCAGTCGAGTGTGAAGCGACCGTAATGAGAATCAGCACCTCTTACCTGAGGCCATGGTTCTCAGCAGGGAAATGGTAGCGTGCTCACTCCGGGTCGGGGAGGTGTTTTTGCCTTGAAAGGAGGAGTTCAAGTATCTCGGGTTCTTGTTCAAGAGTGTGGGGAAAAGGGAGCAGGAGATGGACAGATGGATCGGGGTAGTCTGTAGTGATGCGGACGCTATATCGATCCGTTTTGGTGAAAAGAGAGCTGAGCCGAAAGGCAAAGCTCTCGACTTACTGGTCTACCTACGTTCCGACCCTCACCTATGGTCATGAACTGTGGGTCATGACCAAAAGAATGAGATTGCGTATACAAGCGGCTGAAATGAGTTTTCTCCACAGGGTGGCTGTAATCAGCCTTAGAGATAGGGTGAGGAGCTCAGACATCCGGGAGAGGCTCAAATTAGAGCCGATGCTTCTCCGCATCGAGAGGAGTCAATTGAGGTGGTTTGGGCATCTGGTTAGGATACCCCCTGAAGGCTGCCCTGGGGAGGTGTTTTGGGCATGTCCATCTGGGAGGAGACCCCGGGGAAGACCCAGGACACGCTGGGGAGATTACATCTCTCCGCTGGCTTGCGAACACCTCGGAATCATCCAGAGGGGTTGGTGGATGTGACGAGGGACAAAAAAAGACTTTCTGGTTAACATCATCTTCATACTTCAAAAGTTTGACTTTCAAAAATCCAAGTATATAAATATGAACCCTCACCTTTAACGTATTTCATTTGTAGTTTTAAAGATAAATTAAATTTGATAAAAAAATTATTATTTAAGAATAATGTTGATAAAGTATTAAAAAAAAAAATGTTAACACAATAGAATTATTGATTACATGAGAAATCATCATTAGATATAATTCTAATCGAAATGGAATAAGTCATAAGTTGTGAAAAAAAAATCTAAAATAATATAAGCGTTAGTAAAGTAAATTTATGGCAAAAAAAGATTCTACAGACTTTCTAAGTTTAGCAATGTTTAAAAGTTAAATTTGTTTTTCTATGTAGAATGGCATATAGTTTTTAAAAAAATAGTTTTATGAATACAGAATTGGTTATAATAATGAGCAGATTTGAATTTAAAAATTTGACGGTCAGACATGCGAAGTCACGTTTGCAAACGCAGCCAATGAATGACAGGTTATGCAGACTGTAAACAATATAATTTGACCAATAGTAGGCTTGGTAGCTTGTCTTCTTCCTGTTTACGTCAGATGGTATCTGGTGCCAGGAAGTAGGGAGAGGAGGTGAATAGGTGGAGGAGTAGGAGACTGATAGAGAACAACAGGAGTCATATGGAGCGGATGTCTATCGTTGTGCTGTGGTTACATGGGCAGACTGTTATTTTCTCCGGCATGTAAAGCTAACCAACTAACTGCTGCCGGATTCGACCATCCAAGTTTGGGCTTAAGAAGTTTCCAGCGGCTAACAGCTAGCGTGCTCACCGGGGCTGCCTTGTCTTTCTCCTGACACAGCCGTACACCTCACAAGGCAAAAATGGTGTCCTGGATCATCTCGAGAAGCGTTGTGTGAGTACAATGACAACTTATAGCAATGTACGAAGTAACATTTTAGTTTTACGACAAAAACGAGCTCTATGATGGGATTGATATGTTACATTGTTTGTTGCTACCGTCTCTTGGCTATGTCATGACCTTAACGTCAGTACTTTAAACTGTAACTTTGTCAACGTGTAACGATCCAATTTAAGTTTTCGCATTCCTTGCTAGAGGCAACGGCATTGTTTTTTTTTTTAGCAACAATCGATCCATGTGAGCCTTAAATCTTCTAGCCTTCTGGTCTGTGGTTCGCTAAAGCTAATGATTCCATGGCCACAGACTCGCCCGTCGAGTCGTCCATCAGGTGAAATGCGCAGTTTCATGTCTTCACATGTTTGTATGTGAGGGAGTGTACGGGACATCTTTTCTCCTCAAGTTATTCTTAGCTTGTCGTGCCCAGTTTAACCTGGCAACCGTAACCTTTCACTGGCAGAAACCATTATGTGAATTTCATAGGTGCACACATTATTTACGTAAAATGTAAAGTCACTGCAAGTAGAAGAGAAGTTACAAGAAGAATGGAAGAAACCTTACTGAAAAGATGGCATCAAAAAAGTCCTTTTCCAAGCACCAAGGTATTTTGAGAAGTGAAGGCCCTTTATTTGAATTGGCTAGATTCAGTAGACATCACCATGCATGTCATTTCAGCTCTCTTCAGAGCTATGACATGGAACATTCTCTTAAATTAAATATGCCTTTTCTTCTAGAATTTACATTTTTCAGATCATAAAGTGCATGAACACGGATTTTTGTGCCATCTTTTTGGTCACAATTCCTCCTCCCGCTATTGCTGTTCCCTTTCACAAGTGAGTGGTGGAGAAAGTGACAGTATTTCTGACCAGGGCTTCCTCTACAAGGCCAGACTATCTAATACATTTTTGGTTTGGAGCTCATCCCTCAGACCAGGGAGTAGAAACTCTTGTCTATTGTGCAATAACCCAGCCAAACACAAAACAATCGTGCAAATAAACTGACACTGCTCAAATTTGCACCTCTAATTATGGTATTTTGGGGATTGCTTGTTGTTTAATGTGTACCTTGTATATTCTATGTTCAGGAAATATGCATTGGTTTTTAGTTGGTGAATTCTTTTCTGTTATTGTTTGTGTTGTTGATGATCAAAAACATGTTTCCGCTTTGGATAATGAAATTGCTCACCTGAAAAAAGCACCTGACTTATAAGGAAGAGAAGTTGTTTATCAGTTTCAGAAAAAAATGTTTTGCTGAAAATAGTAGTATTAAATATTTATTTAACTTGACTCAAAGCCGGTAGGCAGGTTTTTTACGCAGGTATAAGCGGAAAAAAAAAATACAGGCTCTGTAACATACTGACGGTATAAAAGTGTAAAGTAGCCCTTTGGAAAAAAATTCTGCTCACTGTTTATGGATAAATCTAACTAAACCTTTTTCATATTAGAATAATGTCAATATAATATAACTATAAGAAATTAAGATCTTTATTTCAGATGCTATTAATTCCACCCACAAGCAAAGAATATTCAACGTGAACTTATTATTTAAAACATGAGTAAAGGAAAAAGGTAGATAAAAATGCCCTGACATCATACCTTTTCTTCATGGTTGTTAAGTTTCTTCTCATGTATTTCTTATTACATGTTTTACATCTTCTGTTTTGTTTGCACCCATGGAAACACCAATTATCTGAAACCACAAAATGATCCAAAATAAAAAACATAATCTTCTAATCCAACACACCTGTTAGATGTTTGTATTGGTAGTAATATTAAAAAGCGGTCAGAGAAAGAAGTTCTCTAGGTAAATACAGATATTTGAAAAACCTAAATTAATACTAGACAAAGGATGTGTGTTTAGTTGTTTCCCATCTTTGTTGAACTTTGTTTTCCTTTATTTAGTCCCTGGTCTGGCTACTATGTTTTGTCAAACCCCTCTAGGTTTGTAGCTTTAAAATATGATGTAATGGAGGACTGGAATGTTGTAGAAAAGACAGGTAGTGGTGGAAAAATACAAAGCATATCCTTCGTCTTTGGATAGTTAACATAATCTTTATTTATTGAAAACGATACCCGCCAGACATGTACAGTAAACTGCTTGTTTTATGCGGCACACCTGAGGGTTGTGGGGTTAATGTCTTAGCTATTGATGTGGAATCACATTCGTTTTCAACAAACAAAATGATGATTTTTCTTTATCCAACATGTCCACTTTTAGCAAGTATATATACACACTTAAAGATTTAAAAATTCCCAGGTGTTATTGGGAAGATTTGTCAATGCTTTAAAAACCCTTATTAGGTTATTGTTCATACACTTGACTGCTTTGCTTTGTTATAACAGGCCCGTGATAGCTTCTGTCAACCGCTGTGAGAAGCAGTTTGTGTCATGATGTCACTACTGTAAACTCATGGTAATTCCCATGTACGGAAATAAATAGATACATTTATTTTGGTTTGCCGACTATAAAAATACAGCAACTTAGCAGTACCACAAACTCTATGGGAAAAAAAAAACGGGAATGGGCTCATATTGTATGCATCTCTTAGACTGTTTTGGTCTACCTCTTCTTTCTTCATTGCTACTTTCCTTTTGAAATTTGAGGTCTTTGTCTGGAGCGCTGCCCACACTAAGAACGTTAAGTAGATGTAAGCATCCACACTGATGAATGACAATGTTTTATAAACAGTTGCTCCCAGCACGCACTGCATTCTTCAGCTTTGTCTCCAGTGGTTACTGGTAGTTCAAAGGACATTTAGGACCTATTACTGCTGTATGCTGTGCAGAGGGACAAAATAAACAATGTTTATTTATCAGTTTCAGAAAAAAATGTCCTTTTGCGTTACATGCATGCGCCATACACGCACACCAAGAGCTACCATGGCTATAAGCATCTCACCATCTCACCATAAATGAAGAAAATACAAAGCCTGCAGTTTGTCCTACACCAGTTTGTCCAACACCAGTTTGTCCAACACCAGTTTGTCCAACACCAGTCTTCTTGGAGTTAGTAAAATAGCAGTCAGTAAAATAGCAGTTAGTAAAATAGCAGTTTGAAAAACGCCAGTTTATAATACCAGGTTCTACAGTGCATGCAGAACCTGGTATTTATATTCACCTGGGAAAAAAATTTCGGAAAAACTCAGGCGTAGCAGTTTTCAGTTACTAGACTAGGTCCAGTCTGTCCATCACGTATAATAAATCATAAGCTATCTCAAAAAGCTTTCGATATTTTAATGAAAGGTTCTACACATAGCAACCAAATAACAAAGTTTCTTTGTTTTAAATTTTTTTTAATTTTATTTATCGTTGATTCGTAAACGTTACTATATCTGTTTCCATTTATTAAAAGTTGGACCTCTTCATTGGACTGTGAGTGGCATACCCGAATAACTGTCAATATTTTGTTCACCAACCGCACAAGCAGTGCCTAAGAAAAGAGGTGGTGCCCTTTGGTATCAATATTTTTTCAATTTTGCATTCCATGGATACAAGTTGGACTAAGTAATTGACTTGTGCATGCATACTTCTTTTTGCTAGAGAAAAATTATGGTTTTTCAACTATATTCTATAACAGACCAGACAGTGCAGCATCAAGAAATACACACTAAAATACACCTTTTTAGTGCATTAGAAATTATGTCATCAGTGGCACCTGCACTGCAATAGTGCATTTGTAAAGGATTTTCTTCTGGTATGGTTCTCATTCCTAATATTACCCAGACGTGGCAGTTTATTCGGCTTGTTCAGCTAAAAGTTCTCAGTGCAAAACCAGTGCAAACTACTGGTTGTCATCCATGTTTGTTTTGGTACAAGCGTGTAAAAGATTGGAACAGTTAGTGCCAGTCTCCTGCAAAGCTATTGGCTACATTTCAGATGTGCTCACTATTGGTCTACTCTCAGAAAAAGTGGTTTAAATCAGTGGTTCTCAAACCTTTTATAATGGAAATTATGTACCGCGTTTGAGTGATTTTTCAGCTGAATATCCCCCAGCACGAATCATTTTAGGAGGAAAATCTGCAATCCTAAAGACATCACACAATAAGCACCACATGGCATTCTATATGCAAATTAATATAATAGCTTATTTATTTATTTTCCAATTTTCAGCTTTATTGCTGCTACCTTTCAACGAAGAATTTCGGTCTAATTTCATCTCTTATTCAGTATACATTTACTCATTCACTTTTTGCTCATAGTGACCACGATTGAGCTTGATGTTTGTAGTTTACAGCAGTTAACAATCTTATTTAAAATGTGCATACTACCATTGAAATCCCCCAGATTAATAAATAAATAACAAAATAAGAATCTATAATAAAAAAAACAATTGTTTTTATTAATGAGAACTTTTTTTTTTTAAATGACCTAAGAAAGTCTGTAATTCAATTCTTATAAGAATTAAAGGGCTTTTTAGCTTATCTTATAACGAAAAAACTTAAAATGATTGAGGTAAAGTTTAAAATGGTGCATGATGTGTTATTTGAATGTGGGAAGAATAAGAGAGCTGTGAGACCAGTATCAATGATGTATGTCATATATTTCCTCATGAGGAAATACTCATGGGATGCACAGACCTGGACTCTAACCAGACTCATTTGCTGTAGCAGCAGTTCTCAAACAATCCCGCCTCTGTGTTTTTAGGGGAAAAGTCATGTAATCAAATTCTTATTCCTGAAGTTCAAACCAGATGTTGGAAGCTCAAATCTTGGAGATCTCTGGGTCTTTTGCATCAATTTCTCCATCCTCTTTTCCCTCCTGGCATATCTCCTGTGTTTTATTGCTCTTGTTCTCTATTTCTCTATGCTCTCCCTCTCTTGTCATGCTGCCCCCCTTTCCTTTCATTTGCTTGTTCGTGGTGTACGGTGTCAGGAAACCAGGGAAATTGACCTGGAGCCCAGAGTCAAGCTCCATCTAAAAAGCAACAGGGTTATTTTCTCAGCTGCACACAGAGAGAGAGGGGGATGTTGAAATGGTAAAACAGGAATACCATGGTAGCGTACGGAGGAGGGAAGGTAGTTCTGGAATAAAGAAGGGGCTTTGCTTCTCGCAAAATAGTTTCAAAAAAAGTGTATATACAGTGCCTTCACTGTGAACTTGGTTTAAGGAAACACTTGGTTTATATATTCAATACAGTGATAATAATGTTAGTCATAGTCCAAATTACAGTCTGTTATAGGTACTGTTGCACAATTATGGTGCCTTGATATTACAAAAGCTTAATGTTGGGGGTCATTGTTGTTCAACATGAGTTGGCAGTTGTAGTAATAGTCAAATCAATGTCTGTATTAAAGTAGTGTGGTCGCAGGACTAAGAAGAACAAGAAGAAGAAATCCTTTATTGGTCACATACAGCCATAAACAGTACAACATAATGAAATTATTTCTCTGCATTTGACCCATCCCCAGGGAGTAGTGGGCAGCCCCTTTGAAGCGCCCGGGTTTGAAGTTGGGGTTTCAGGGTCTTGCTCAAGGACCCTACAACAAGTAGACCCCGGGGGGATTCAAGCGAGCTACCTTCCGATTGGGAGACGGCCGCTCTACTCACTGAGCTGCATGAATGATGAATGCATACCTAGGGATGTCACTGGTGCGAGGTGGAACAACGATAAAGAAGAAAGGCTTGTTGAAATGTTGCAGCGATACCTCTTTGAGACATCCAACACTGGTCCACAATATTTTTTCTTCTTGTCTGGACTGAGAACACTAACATAGCATAGTCATGATGGACCGGCCCCTTAATTGATGACGCGTGACTTGACAAAAATTAATGGTCAGGGTCCAATTCATAGTGTTGCCTGTTTTCGGACAAAGACACGACAAGAATAAATGGTTCTGTGATTGCCTAATCTGGCAAGTGAAAGTTGGAGCAGCATTGTTGAAGACAGTAATATTGTGTAGTCTGAACCTGACATGACACTGACTCTGCATCTAGACATTCATTTATACACAATTATTGCGTGTTAAACATCAATGGACTTGCAAACATACAAGTGGATTAATTGGAATTGATGAGGATCAGATCAAAACTGACTAAAACTGTGCATATGAATTGACTACTCCTAAGGTTCTTTTTCCTTTTCTTAACTGACATGTGGCCTCAGACAATCCTTTCAGAACCATACAACTCCTTTATCAACAAGTAATCTTACAAGTAGATCAGAGTGCACTGTCTACACTCTAATTGCAGTCAAAGCAAATTAGGATTTGGACACTGAAAACACTATTATCACATCATCAGCGATTGCCCCTCATTAGCAAGTTGAAAATCGGACAGCCATCACAAGGGTTTTAAATTACGGGCATAATGTTGGAGAGGATAGACATTGATAGAGCTTCTATATACTGCTGCAAGACTAGGCTGCTGGCAGTCTGAGTTATATATTCATTTAGAGAGTCTGTACTACTTGTGTTTTTCTATGCCAGACATCAACCCCCCTCCCCCCACTTGGCTGCTGTTCTACTGTTCTTGGTCAGTGGAGATCTGGGTTGTTGTATAACCAGTTCCTCCCGGCTCTCAAACACACCTTCATAACCATATAAGAGTGGAGAGGAATTCAGTTACAAACTTTTGGTATTTCTTTTGCACAGAATTTCCAGGAATCTTATTGTCTACTTTGATGCAGATAAAGCACTGAGTTGAAAATAAAGAGTCTGTCAGAAAAGATGTAGACATGAAGAGAGTGCTTGGAAACTTTGGCAGCCTGGCTGTTTCTATGGCAACAGCAGGAAAATAAACTGCTGTGGTGCTTGGCGGCTCGCCTGCTGCCGAGTGAGAATGTGACTGTATAGAAGAAGGTATAGAGTGTGTATATGTGTTTTTTTTGTTTAAGTGACCAAACTTTCATAATTCATCTTGAGTTGAAGTATTCCATAGTCCTGTACAAGTTAGAGGTACCTTATTTTTATTTCCAAACCAATTTCAGATGGAAATGCGTGTGTCAATGGATGCCCTGGCATGTGTCAAGGCCAGGGCATCCATTTCCCATGCTATGTTCAGACTACATGAAATTTCTGTCTTTTATCATGGCCTTTCAAGATTTTTTTGTTCGGGCAGTCAGAGCGCGATAAAATCTTGCAGTTTCTTGGGCAGACAACTGGCAATACTGCAAGTTTGACCGAACCATTCGTTCACACCGAGAAAGTTATGTTTATTAGTAAGTGGGTCAATCATGACTAGGGAAGCACTCTGTGTTATACTATCCACCCTCTACTCAGAGATCAAAAAACCCAAACACCAAGCACCTGGATCTACTTGCTGCCATTTTTCACTCTGTCATCCTATTGGTCAAGTTCAACTTTGTATTAGGCTCTGACGGAGAGAATTTTCCAGCATTGACCAGATTTAAAATCGTGCTACAGTCTTGTGGTCTGGAACTGGTGTTTTGAGTTTAGAACTTAAAATATCATCCATATTATTCTTGGGCTTAATGCCTTTAGGGATAGTTTGAAAACATTACCATCGATAAAAAATGTCAAGCACTTGCTTGCAAAAAAAGTATCTCAAAAATTCTTAACAGCAGTAGGCCTTCTGCAGTTCTGTTGACATTTTTTGAATGCAGATGTGCTCTGAACCATCATCCATCATCTGAATTTCAGGTTATTTCAAGTAGCTGTCACACTGTTAATCCAGGAAGATATGTACAGTAGTTTGCTAACGACAATGCTAAAAACTTCAAGGCCTGTATTTAACACAAATCAAATCAAATTATCACAGAGGATGTGTTTGATTTATCAAAATTGATATATTGTCAAAGAGGTTTTTTTGTCACCTATTCTCTTTTTGGTTTGGTCCGTTGGTATGCAAACATACTGGATTCATTTCAATAAAATTTGGGCAAAGGGTGGATAAAAAAGGACAGAAGTGCCCACAAAGGTGTAGTTTGCAAACTTGGGTAGCATCTAGTGGTGAATTTCCAACCACCAGGAAGAAGTCTCGTGACAGAATCCTCCAGCACTGTGTGGCCATAGCACCTAACTCGGAGTTAAAAATAGTTAGCCAGCAATTACTTATTCATTTTCTTCTTCTTTTTTCCTTTTTAGATGCAAGGAGTTTCCTCATTGTCTTAATACCATTTCAATATACAAATGAATAAAGCATTCTTTAGATCCAGAGTTTAGTGAGTCCATTCAGGCTATTGTAAAAACATGGCAGCTCATTATAGCGACATTAATGGAAGAGGACCTGTTTTCTCTATAGATAAATACTTTTTTGAAGCTATGTTCTCATTTTTAGCTTATTATAAACTAAGAAATGTGTGTTTATGAATATTATATTCCATTTACTCAGAGAGATGCCCTGAAACACACTGCACGTTAAAGTTTACAAGACTGTCAGCTGTATAAAACAAATCCAAACCCTCTCCCTAATAAAGCAAATTCTGAATTAATTTTCACAAGACTTTGGCCTTTGGCTAATCAAACAAAACAGATGGGAATAATTGTTGAGCCTCGGTGCTGGTTTGCACTCTAATACCATTCTTCCTTCTTTTTTTTTGTGAGGTCTTCCAAAACACAGCTAAAGGCTGGATTACAAGGCCTCTGAGTAAGAAACTATCCCATTTGGGTTGTAAACCTAACTTAACTTTTTCAGTGGCTGGGAAATAACTTATACTGTATATAAATTGTCGGAATGTTAACTTACTGCTCCCATTTACCTCTGCTCTGTCTGCGTTTTATGCAACGGCTGGATTGGTAATCCACCAAACGTAGTTTTGATTACAGTAAAAGAAAATCCTAACCGAGAGCTTCATGAATTTGTCACTGGATCTATATACGCTGCACACACTCAGTTGTGGAGAGGTACAGGAAAGTCCCATTCAACGGGTCTTGGGACTCGATTGTTGTCCAAGCTACTCCTGTATGTTAATGCATTTAAACACCACAATCGCAAGCATGCTGACCGATTGAGGCAGCAATGATCCAGTATCTCCCATATTCTGAGATTAAATCTTCTTTCTTTTTTTTTTTATCAAAGTCGCCTGATGGCTTTGGAGAGAGCACAGGAGGATATAATGGTTTCAGTTCTCTGTTGGTAAATACCACATTGCGCATGGAGCAATCGAGGTCATCGCCTCTAGATTTAGCAGCATCAATCACTGTCGGTTGCCATGTGATGGCTTGCACATGTTGAATATTAAATGCTTGTGAAAATTAGTGATCTTGCTTCTAGTCTTAGGTTTACTCAATTTGCCTTTGCTTTTTCTTAAAGTAAAAGACTAAGGCACAACAGGGACAATACAAGCTTAACAGACTTTACCTTGTACAGTCAAGAGCAGCTAGGCTACGCTGGGAGCCTCCTCCTTTTAGTCCCAATTGAAATATTTCGCTATTTGGATTATACATTTTACATTCTTACACCAGTTTAGTCTCCAAACGTGGAAAGTGTTCTTTGAAATGTAACTCTTAGAATTAGAAGAGATGGCTGAGTATACTGTCACTTTGTATTCCAGATCAAGCATGCGTACTCGTCTGGACTGTAAGAACACATTGTGCTGCAGACATGGCAAGCTCAGCGTGTGGGGGAGGAGGAACGAGGAGCACAAGAATGTTACTGAGACGGGGATTGGAGGGAAGGAGTGTAGCGCTATAAATTAATCTGGTCGATTTTCCTGCCCTCCATCGTACACACACACACACACACACACACACACACGCACTGTTCTGTCAGGGAGAATATATAGGGTGCCACTGAGAGCAGCTTAGGGTTTAAATATTCATTCTTTTGTTAGTGCTTGTGTGATAGAGACAGCTCTGTTGATTTCAGAAGTGTATGTAAAATGGCTACAAAGACATATAATCTTTACTTTTTCACTTTTGCAAATAATTGTGATGTTTATCTCAACAGTGTTGTTGTGACTACAACAATTTCTGTATTGTCTCTGTATATGGAAGGAGGGTTTTCATGTAATACAACTGTAGTTCCTCAAGATTGCTGATAGTCAACCTGAATTTGAGGTGGTGGGAATATCAATAATGCTTTTAATTGTAGATGCACAAAATTCTGCTCTCTTTATCTTCTGCCAATCTCTGCAATAAATAAATAAATAAATATCGGGATTTAAAATAAATCCAGTAATTTTCAACAGATGACTAAACGCACTGCAGAACCTTTCATGTCATACCTACAATGACATCTTGTTGTGATCATCTATATGGGCTACTTCTCCCTATACATGATGATTGATGTGTGGGTGAACTGGCATGTCTGGAGTCAGTTACTATACTATTATCATTATGGAGTTACTACCAGCTGCACCAAATTCAAGCACAGTTTTTGAGACCGCTCTTTGACGTGGTCTCAGTGTCTTTGGGTACATCGTCATCACTTAATGTTAAAGCTGGACAAGACATCAACACATTAATGGTTGAGCTTGTTGTACAAGTGTCCAGGATGCTGTCCAGGTCATCATGAAAATGAGATGATCCCTCTCATTTGCAGTAACATCACTTTGACTGGTGCCATTGGGTACCTTGTTAAACTGTTGCTACAGTTTTACAATCTTCAAGTCACTTTCGCATCACTTTCATGTCCTCTCGAGTCCCCTCCTCTCATCCTTCCACGACATAAACTTTGCAAAACCAAATGAGGTGAGGGTGAAAGCACACTCATTACTCCCAACTTTGAAAGACTTAATCATTCTAGACATTTTTTGTCAGCAGGCTTGACATTTTGAACACAAAATATATATATATATATATATATATATGTATGTATGTATATGTATATATATGTATATATGTATATATATATATATATGTGTATATATATATATATATATATATGTGTATATATATATATATATATATATGTATATATATATATATATATATATATATGTGTATATATATATATATGTATATATATGTATATGTATATATATATATATATATGTATATGTATATATGTATATATATGTATATGTATATATATATATATA
>VRLP01005600.1:0-35417 GCA_009660295.1 Lophius piscatorius | reverse complement strand
CAGTACAGTATAATACAGTATAGTATGTATAGTATAATACAGTATAGTATGTATAGTATAATACAGTACAGGGTTAATATAGTATAATACAGTATAGTATAATTCACTATAGTATGTATAGTATAATACAGTACAGGGTTAATATAGTATAATACAGTATAGTATAATACAGTATAGTATGAATAGTACAATACAGTAGAGAGTTAATATAGTATAATACAGTATAGTACAATTCAGTATAGTATGTATAGAATAACACAGTATAGTATGTATAGTATAATACAGTACAGGGTTAATATAGTATAATACAGTATAGTATAATTCACTATAGTATGTATAGTATAATACAGTACAGGGTTAATATAGTATATTACAGTATAGTATGTATAGTATAATACATGCAGTATGTATAGTATAATACAGTACAGGGTTAATATAGTATAATACAGTATAGTATAATACAGTATAGTATGAATAGTATAATACAGTACATGGTTAATATAGTATAATACAGTATAGTATGTATAATACAGTATAGTATGAATAGTATAACACAGTATAGTATGTATAATATAGTACATTATAAAACTAATGGTGCCGTCTCTCCTGTCCCTGCAGTGTGAATCGTCTCTGGACGGTCAGAGGGGTCGGTGTTGGTGCGTGAGCTCCTGGAACGGGAAGAAGATTCTCGGTTCGACTGACATTCCTGCAGACGCCGATTGTCCTTAAAGTAACCACTGATGCAGGAAGAGAAGAAGAAGAAGAAGAAAAATGAGAAGAAGAAGAAGAAGAAGAAGAAGAAGAAGAAGAAGAAGAAGAAGAAGAAGAAGAAGAAGAAGAAGAAGAAGAAGAAGAAGAATGAGAAGAAAACAAGCCACTGATTTTGTTTTTGAAAGCTGTTTATTTTTTGTCCCTGGCGGTGTTTTATTAAGGGACCCTGCCACCGTGGGGGCCCCCCCCCCCCCCCCTTCACACACCCGTCCCAAAGAGAAAAGAATATCTATTTTTGTTCTTCTGAAAAGAAGAGAAGATTTTTAATATTGATGCATTTTCACTTCTACTTCTCTAGCCTTATTTATTTCCATTTTTATTTCATGGTATTTTTGATTATTTATATCGTTGTTGTTGTTTTGCTTTATTGTTATATTATTATTATTATTATTATTATTATTATTATTATTATTATTATTATTATTATTATTTTTATGGTTGTATAAAGTGTATATATGTATCTCTGCCCTGAGGAACTCCGCGGTTGAGTCCGGCTCATTCAAGGAGTTTTTTTTTTTGTTTGTTTATTTGTTTGTTTGTTTTTTGTTTTTGGAGGAACAAAAGCACTGAGTGACCAAATGTCAATGTTTAATCATTTTGTTGTTTGTGGGAGTTTTTTTTTTCTTCCTCCCGCTGTTTGTAATTTCCTTTTTTTTTCTTCGGTTTTTCCAGTCAATGCAAAACTCTCAGTCTACACATTTCCCATGATTCCATGGGGCTACAGATAGTATGACAGGCGGCGCCTCCCTTGCGTCGCCTCTCAGACGGGTATTTCTACATAAACCTACCTCCGAGAAATATTTAAGTGTCTGCTCTAATGTCAAAAAGAATGCTGTTTTTTTGTTTTGTTGTTTTTTTTTTGCTGTTCTCCGACTTCCATCACATGACCACAAAGAGCGAGCGCCGCCGCCGCCGCCGCCGTGACTCGGCTACATGCTGCTGTTGGAGAGAAATGTATTGTTCTGTATGCGAGTCGATCCAAAGTGACTGACTGCTCACTCTGAGCGTGTGTGTGCGTGTGTGTGTGTGTGTGTGTGTGTGTGTGTGTACACACTTTTGTAATTGTAATAAAGAGAAGAAGGTGATATATTTAATAAAAACATTAACCTCAGATATGTTCTCTCCTGCGCCTCATTCTCACCTCAGGCCCGCTTATCCCCCCCCCCTCCGCATCCATAGGATGAAGCGGCGCTGGGAGAGTGTGTGTCGACGCTCTCCTGGACCGCATCCTGCTATATTGGGTGTGTTTGCGTGCCGTGTTATCATGGCGATCCAAAGTGGAGGTCCTTGTCTAACTTTAGACGCCTCGCCGGGACACGCGGCTCAGCGCTGCCTTTTGACCCGCTCTCTTGTTTGCCTTGGTCGGGCACAGGAATTCGCCTCAGCCTCTCGTGCCCACTGCCAGCCTGCCTGGCACCACCGGCTTTATTTTTAATTCTTTACAAATTGAACCTTTGCCTCATCCTTATTGACACATTCCAAGACTGAGGGGAGCCCGGTCGCATCCACGGACTTCAGCGGGAGCGGATTTATGCTCCTGCAGGAGTGAAGCGGAGCAGCCGATGACAACCTGTGGCGGGCCCGGTATTTAATAACAGTACTTATGGTCCGAGCCCCCCCTCCTGAAACGTTACACAGCCAGAATCAGAACATCCGCTGCACCTACATGGAATTTGGGCCTGTGCAAAACATGCCCCCGCCACAACGGCGCCTTATTCTTGATTATTTGGTTCTGGTCATTAACCGCCGTAAGAAAGTGTGATATGATGTAAACTGATGCGGTATAGTTTTATCATTTTAAAGAACTTTTATATTTGTTGAATTTCGCACCATCATATATTCTGTTTCGCTTATTTGAACCTTTAAGGGACGGAAGAAGATTTACGATCTTACTTCTTACAATGATCATATATTAATTATCATGAATAATATCGTTCTTTCTAAAGATAGCAATGCTATTAACCTCTAAATAATTAATTTAACATTTTTTATGTTTACTACAAGTGTCTAAATACAGACTCATATATTCAACATTTAAAATCGTAGCTGCTTAGTTTGAGAAATCAGTTCAATCAGCATTTTATTCTAAGGAATTCATGATAAATAAAATCCAATAAAATGACAAATTTATCAAATTTATCTACATGTTAATAATAATTCCATCAAAGGTTTATAATCTTCATATATATTAAAGAATCATCATCAATTTGGATTTTTTTTTTTATATCTCGTAACTTTATTAGCCACATGTGGGCTACTCAGGAAAAGCGGCCATCTTGGATGTTTGAATTGAAGGTCTCCCGGTGCCTTCTGTCCCCCCTGGTGTCTCGCCGGTGAACTGCATGCAACATTCGGTAAAAATTCGGTAAAAAAAAGTCATGAAATTTTAAATATGACACGTCTGGCACTGAAGGTTCGCTGATGGGTGGAGGAATCCGGGGGTCTCCTTTACTGTCTCAAGGGTGAAGCATGGTGGTGCAGCATTATGCTGAGGCGGCGTTTTTTCGGCAGCAGGTACTGGGATAGCGGTTAGCGTTAATGAAAACTCAATTAAAGAGATACTCGAGTAAAAGTACTCGGTTACTCTCCTCCAATGATGACGACACATCGGAGACCTTAAAATGTGTTCACCTTTATTTAAAAAAACAAACAAAAAAAAACAAACAAACATTAAATACAAATGATACTTTGAATCAAAAAACAATTTTTTTCATTTTCCCTCCGAGAGGAAAACTATTAGCTGTGTTGATTTTTTTTCTAGCTCCGTATCATGAATCAAAGGAATACAAACAACAACAAAAAAAAACAAAATACATTTATTATTTACCCGTGAGCAGAGAGATTCTTAACGTGACCAGCAAAAAAAGGGAAAAAAAAAAAAAAATGTAAGAAAAAAAGTGACACAAGTGTGACCCTGGCTCTGCGCTTACGACGGACTGAGGCGGGATGGCGAGGCGTGCATGGAGAGAGGTCGCGGAAAACCAAACTCCGCAGAGCGACAGAACGTCGGAAAACTTTTTCTCCAAAAAACAAACAAAAAAAACCCAACAACAAACATTCATTAGTGATTATATTCCCCAAAATACACTGAATCGTAGAGACTTTGTTGTGCAATCGGTGATAAGTTGTTTGGATCAGCTTATAATTCTTTCTTAGATAAATAATTTTCATTATTTTTTTTTTATTTTTATTTTTTTTTAAACGCTCTGTACATGATGTCTAATCAGACACACAGCTGGCCAGGAAATAATAATCATCATAATAATAATAATAATATATAAAAAGACACACAAATACGAGGGAGGGTATAGCTTAGACATGTTCAGGTTAGCCCCTCCCCCTCACATCAAGTCTTTGAACGATGGGACGCAGCGCCGACGGGCGCGATGGGAGCGGCGGCCGTCTTTCGGAGCGACGCCGGGTCTTGCTACCGAGCTACTGGGCCGGCGTTTTGTGTCGGCGGTCTCCCCATTCTTCAAGTCTTTACACAGGATGTGGGACAGCGTCGGGCAGGAAGCTCCTCCCCCTCACCCCCCCCTACCACTTAGTGTGAATGCATATCTGGTGCTGATTCCACCCGCGGGAGATTTGTTGGCGTCCGACCATACGAGCAAAAAAAACCCCGACAACATAAACAACAACAACAGCAACAACAACAACAACAACAACAACAAAGAAGAAGAAGAAGAAAAAAAATAGTTGCATTGAATGGAGAATGTCTGTCAGAAGTCCTGGTGTGGCTTTTTCTTCTCCTCCTCCTCCTCCTCCTCCTCCTCCTCCTCCGTGGTTTATTATTGTTTTCTGACTGTTTCATCTGGCATGACCTCCGAGGAAAGGCATGCCGACGCAGAGAGGTCCAATTGTCTTTAACTGCATGCACTGACGGGTGGCGGCGCAGCTAAAGTGCTTTAAGTGCTTGTGCTTGAAGCGAAGGGCGCAGCCGGTCACACCGGGTGTCCCGGGTTCAAAAAAAAAAAAAAAGGGAAAAAAAGCCCACACCAGGTTGTACCCCTGACAGGAAGAGGACCGCAGGTGACAGTGGGTTGGACACGGACAGGGATAAAGTTCTAAGGCGCTTTCACAGCTACATCATGGGTGCCGGGTGTTTCCGTTTGATCCCGAGTTCGACTTGCGGGGCATGGAACCTAATCCAGACCGAGGTCCGGCGGGAACGATTGGGGTCCCGATCTGGGTCACACTCAACGGCGGATGAGCTCGCGGAAGAACTTGCGTGTTTTTGGACGTTGGGGCGGGAGGGTGGTTCCACTTATGCGTAAAGAAAAACTGCGGCCGTATATAATATAGCCATAACATTATAACCAATCACACCCAGCATCTCGTTACCATGGCAACGACGTTATTTGGGCTGAACTGAACCATGTGTGGGTTCGTTTTTCTGTGATTCGATTTTGGATGGTTCGGACTCTCGGACAGGAGAGCAATGCCAACTGATGGTAAAGAAACCATACAGGATATAGCCATAACATTACAACCACTGACAGGTCATGTAACGTAAAAAAACAAACATTCATTAACTGACATACTGTATTAGCCAGAAGTGAATATTATTATTTGAACTGGATGCGTAAGGAGAAGAAAAAGTTAATGAGGTCTGAGCGACTTACGGCTGACGGGTCCAAATAATAATGGCTTGACGATTGGGTCATAAGATCTCCAGAACTGAAGATCTTGACGGGTGTTGATGGTCTGCGGTGGCTAGTACCTATCAAAGTGATCTAGGGGAGGTCACCTGTTGAACCAGGGACCCCGGGTCACGGGTGCATGTGTGGGTCGTGAAGTCCGGGCCATGTAGAGGTACTGCAGCACAAATACATGCTGGTTCTGATAGAAAGTTTCAAAAAAAAACCTATACAATATTTGACAGGTGGTTTTAATGTTATGGCTGATTGGTGCATACTTGAAAATGCGGGTCAACGATATGAATCTGTTCCACCAAATTGACAAAAAACGGAGGTCAGACGCACGCGGGTCGACGGTCCGATCAGTCATAGGGAGATAGGAAAAGTTCTTTAGACGGTCTGCAAACTCAAATTGTGAAACCAGAACCAACCGGATCAAAGTGTCGGCCACGTAATCAAAAACCCAAACCACGGTTGAGACCTTGGTTTGGACTCTCAGGTGTGAAAGCGCCCTTAGAACTCAGCACTGGGACTAGACGTTGGACCAGGGACATGGATGTGGACAAAGAGACGGACTAACAGGAACAGAACACCAGCACCTTAAATGAATACTGCACAAAAAAAAGAAACCTGCTATATTTGTGAGAAGAAAATACTCTTTAGCTTGAAAAAAAGGAACTCGGGGAACTTCAGAACTTGCTGCAGAACCACAGCAGGTACCGTGGACGTTCAGAAACAACACAAGCGACACCATGATCCACCTCTCCACTGGTTCTCCCCTTTGTGTCGTTATCTATTCTGTCCGCTAGCAAAGACCGGAAACCGGACTAAAAGCTGCCATAATGGTTTGGACTTAACTAACAAGAACCCTGAGCTCAGTCTTTAGAAGCCGCCGAAACCCGTAAGCAGAACCTTTACGGGGCTTGACAACGATTCGGACGGAATAAAGTTCTGTTGAGGTTGGCGTCTTGTTCATACGAACATAAAACCCGTCGCCATAAACTGGAAAAAACTACATTTTAATGAAAACTGTGAAAACTCTGTCTGTGACAAGAAAAGATCAATTGCATATTTCCACCACTAGAGGGACTAGAGGGATCTTTATCTCCAGAGTCACAGTTTTTGAGCCATATTTTCTCAACCGTTGGTTCGATTTAGTCCAAATTTGGTGCATAAGAATCAATTCAATGAGATCTATCTGGTAAATATCATATATTACTGTAATAATTCATATTATACTGACTAGAGGGAGCTTTTCTTTCAAGATTCGCTGTTTTTTCTGGACAAAACTTCCGAAAGGTTTGTCCATTTTAGTCCAGCTTTACCTCACATGAACCGCCTCAAGGAAATCTTTGTATCTGTGAAATTTGATTCTACAGGTTCATATTTCACAAACTCAGGATTTGTTTTTTTTGTTTTGGAAATACAAAGTATATTGAATTTTACTTCCCGACCATAAATCCGACTGTGTCTGAATGTAGCTCCTATGAATCGACTCGAGGAAATCTGTCTTGTTTCAATCCTGAGCTCAGAAAAACCAGCTAACTGTTTTTATCTTCATTATTGGGTCACTATGGGATCTGATCCTAGAGCAGCTTTGTTGGACGGGCCGCAGAAGATTTTCAGAATTCAAAATTGGGCCGTTACATGCCTAAAGGTTCTCTGGGTAGGATTTAGTGGCAACTGCCAGCAACCAATAGAATACACCTGAGCTCAGCCCTACCTATCTGGGCATGTAGGAGAATCTACGATGGCCTTCAAGGATCAAAACGATGTCACGCACGCGTAGAAACGCTCCCTAAATGTCTCACACTGCACCTTTAAGATTGGAAAGGTCGTCTACAGTGAAGTAGTGGATGATAGTGGAGGAGTGGTTTTTTTAATGCAATGTCGCCCCTTCGATTCCGCAGCAGCTCCTGCGAATCCAAGCAAAGACTTTCCACCCGAGCGGACGAGTATTCGATTCTCACTGGTAGTTTTTTTTTCGGGGGGGTGGGACTCCGGAGGGGAGGGGTCTGTTTTTAAGGCACTTTATCTGCCTCCAGTCCCTTCCCAGAAGCAGGGCGAGGGAAAAGCCAGACGCAGCAAAGAGGGCCATCAGTGGCCAAAATGCTGGATATGAAGTCAAAGCCCTGCTATCCCATAATGCTTCACTTCAAAATGGACCCTGAGCCAGAGAGTGTTTCATTCTGCATTGTTGAATGGAGCATTGGTGAATAAACTGAGCTTAGTGACGTACAGTATTTACACTTTTCTGAGAGCGTGCACCCCCGATCTCGCACAGGCATGCAGCTGTGCACACGTATGTTACGCAGGCGCTCACACACACACACACACACACACGCACGCACACACACACGCACACACACACACACGCAGGTACACACTCACAGACAGAAACACACAATAGAAACGGTGTTGGTGCGGGAATTTGTTTTTTTTTCCGGGTCACAGTCAGAATGGAGAAGTCCCTCCTTTCTCTCTCTCTCTCTAAAAGAATAGTGCAGATGGTAGGATTCTCTTTCTCCCTCCTTTTTCTCTCCGTTTGTTCTTTTGTTTTTTAAAAAGAAAGGATAGAGGCCTTCCTTAAGCACGGGACAGATAGCTGTGATGGACAGGGGGCTTGGCTGGTTGCAGAGGCTAAACCCCCCTCCCCTCCCCTCCCCCTTACTCGCCCGAACTCTGACAGAAATGAGACCTGAAGTCACAGGTCCAGAGCCCCCTTCCAATGTACACATTAAACTACATGCAAGAGCAAAGTAGGCTCTCTCTCTCTCTCTCTCTCTCTCTCTTTCTCCACCTCCCTCCCCTCTTCTTCTTCTTCTCTGTCCTCCTCTCTCCGTCCACTGGGCGTCCCTCCGTCCTCTCATTTGCTCTCCAGGTTGTAGCACTGGGTCTCGCCCCGCTCCCTGCCATCGTAGCCGGGCAGAGGCTGCCCGTATTTGTCCACGCACCAGCAGTAGCCCCGCCTCCTGCCTTTGGATGGACGGCACTGCAGAGAGAAAAAGTGGAGAGAAAGAGAGGGGGGGGGGGACAAAAAAAAAAATTAAGAGATTAGCGGCCCCGTGGAGGAGAGGGGTTGGCGACGGCAGCGCGTGGACAAACACCACTTATCCGACGGCGGCGTGCGCGAGGGGTTCTGTTAGCTTTTAGCTTTTGGACGCTCATCAGGAGGAGAAGTCATGCCTCAGCAGAACTCTAATAAGACAAACATGTCATCAATCACGGCGAGGAATGCCCCGCTGTCTGGAGCTGCCTCTGAGATTTTATGTGCAGAAAACTTGTCAGAGATAAACAGAGCAGATGATGCAGCTGCTCTCCTCGTGAAAGACGGTCCCGCCGCGCGGTTTTTTGGCTGCCGAGGCCGGGAGTTTATTTATCGGGCTCATGTGCTGCGGAGCGGCGGGGCGTAAAAAAGAAAGAAAAAAAAAAGAGAATATTTTGGAGAGTGAGCTGCAGGAATGAGGAACACACTGAGCGAGTGAGAGTGAAGGGAGTGTGAAGGTAAACATGGAGTTGCTAAAATATTTGCCAAGGCCAGTCGGAGGGCTGCGAGGAAACCAGCGCTGCTATTCTGGGAAGCTGGCAGACGCTCAAAATCATCTGGAGCTGATTATGGCGCACGAGAAGAAACACACATCAGCAAACACACACACACACACACACGAGGTCGCAGACAAATAAGTTAGAGCGAGGCGTGTGCACGCGCACACACACACGCTGTCCTATCAGATGTCTCGCAGGGGGCGGGGCTTGTAGAGTGGCAACTTTATGAGCCCCATTTGGGGTAGACATGAAACGATGCAATCAGTCGGGCCGGGCTGAACTCTGGCTCAGAATAACCCTGGTCCTACCCATCATCCCCCTTGGGGAGCGGTGACAGAGATGACCAGCCAGGAGACACCGCCCGCCTCTCCGCTTGGAAGTAGTGGAAATATATGCACACTATAAATAAAGAGAGGGTTTATGTGTTTGCTGCTGCAGAGCGGCGGACTGGACTTCAGACGGAACTAGAACACAAACCTCTAATGCAAAGTTGCAACCGGGCAATACAAGGGTATGTCCCCGAAAAGACCCCAATCCACTGCGTTGCACAAGCAGCCCCCTCTGGTTGAACTCCTCATATTAAATGTGACTCGTTAATAATCTCAGATAGTCCATAGTCACTCAATCTAAGTATTTCTATGGAGTCAGCAGTCTGCTCTAGGATCAGATCCCATAGTGACTCGATGATGAAGATAAATAAAGACAGGAGTGGAGATTAATTTGGACACAACGGGACTCAAGCCGGGTTCACACCGTACGACCCGTCCGGCTCCTACAGCCTGTTGTCGCTATTTACAATTGTCAATAAAGTTTTGTTTGAAAGCGCTGAGGCACGAAAAAAAGTGTGTTTGTTAGCAACATGCTAAAAAGACAGAAACAAACTGTTTTGATTATTTCTTGCCTTCTTTTGTGTCCAAACGTCTTCTTTTTTTTTTTTTGGAAGTTGTCGGCGTATCTGGACTCATTGGTGTCTAGAACGCCTTGGAGAGAATTGTGGGTAAGCGAGCGACTTTTGACTGTAAAGAGTGTTAACTTTAGTTCAGTATAATATAACAAACTCCAGATAGATTTCCTCAAGTTGATTCATACGCATCAAATTTGGACTAAATCGGGAAAGCTATCGAGAAATATTGGTTGGAAAACATTCGGATATAAAACTCCCCCTAGTGCGGAAACCTGAAGTATCCCAAAATCATCCACTTCTTCCTCACACTAAGATCAATGAGTATATACAATTTTGAAAATGAGCCATGAAACAGTTTTTGAACCATTCATACATATAAATAAAGATATAAAGAAATGAAGGTTGTCAAAATATAACATTCATTTCTATTCAGTTGTTGGAAGGAGGCTGATTCATACTTATCTGTGGTGACCTTTGACCTCATAGCTTAGACTACTCTGGGCCACAATCCCACAGTAGTTGGCATTAATGCACTTTTAAGCTGGTCCCCACCTACAGAAGACGACGAAGAGCTTCTCCACCCAGTCAATGGAAATGTTTATTTTGAAGAGCACCCGGACGGGATTTGGCCGCCATTGGAGAACTTCCAGCTTCAACACACAACACCTAGCAGCGAGGTCAGAGGTCAGAGCTAGCGAAGCACCTGAAGCTACCGTCACTGCAACCAACCAGCCTCTACACCAAGCCCGAAATGCGTTTGAATTTAAACATTTCTTATATTCCTTTCACGGTAAATACAGATGCTAGATGTTATTAATTCACGGAAGCTTGTTATTATTAGATTATTTTCTTTAACATTCGCCTGACAACATTATACTTGGAAGCATGGATATGACAAAAAGAAGTAAGCTCCGGTTTTGGGCGTCTTCCGTGTTATTCGTTGGCAGCAGTCTGAATCGCAGTAGGAACTGAACCGGCTTTGAAATGGAGTTTCTCCGCTCCAAACATGAGATGATCGAATATCCAATCTTTGACACGCACAGACGACGAGACTCATAACTGCGGAGATATCGCACACTGCAGCGCTCATCAGGGTTCTCACTCATCGGGGTGACGAGTGGGTCGGCTCTTGTGATCTCTAAGGGAGCAGCTGTGTGATGTAAACAAAATGCAGTTGCCGCGGCGATGGGAATACTCTGCAGTGAGAAAACAAGTGTCCGTCTCTCAGTGAAAACTGGAGCGGAGATTTTAACTCATCCACTCATCAGTTCCATTTCCACCAACAGTAGAATGCTAGCTAATGTTAGCTCGAGATGCTAAATGTTTACTGTTGCCAGGCAACACCAATCCGGGTTTTTCGCTTCTAAACATTGAACATGTTTGAAAATCAAGGCCTGACGTTTCCATGAACGGATCTTCTTCTTCTTCTTCTTCTTCTTTGGGACACTACCAACTGAATGTCCTCTCTCACCACATTCAGAAACCTCCTCTTTGGTCATCCCCTTCTTCTCCTGCCTTGCACTTCCATCTCCAGCATCCCATGACCTCGGCCTGGTCTCACAAGGTTTCCTAAGTGTGATTTTTTTTTATTATGTATTACTATTATAAATAATTATAAAAGTGTTTAATTAGGATCTGTCCTGTTATTTTGAAGAAAGTAACAGAAAAGTTAGATATGGATCCAGATCAACATCAAAATGTGAGAGATTGGCCTGGCCATAGTTCCCCAACAAGATAATACAATGAGTTCTCAAGTCATTCTGTGGATAGACCATACAATAAACTGACCAACCAACCAGCCAGCCAACCAACCCCCCAACTAAAAAAACAACCCACCAACCAATAGACCAAGAAACAAAGAAACCAACCAACCAGCCAACTCATCAACCAACCAATCCAGTAATCAACCAACCAACCCACCAACCAACCAACCCATCAAACAACGAAACTAACCAACTTTTGGTGCATAAGTATCGACAGGAGGAGATCTATCTCATAAATATCACATTTGACCCGAATAGTTCATATTTTACTCACTAGGGGAGAAGCTTTTAGGAACAATACGTTTTTTGGGACATAACTTCTGAACAGTCGGTCTGACTCGGTCTAACTTCACCTCATATGAACCGCCTCGAGGTGAACTGAAGAACTATTTCACTCACTGGGTGGCGGTCGGGAGGGTGGGGCGGAGGGGGGAGTACAACTCTGGAACTGCTTATCCTTTACAGGGTTGCAGGAGCTGGAGCCTGTCCCAGCTGACACAGGGCGAGAGGCGGGGTACAGCTCTGACAGTTAACCAGTTTATCACATCATCATTCATGCTCACTTTCACAACCACAAGAACTTCAGAGTCAGCAGGATCTCCCCGAGTGAGCCCTCGCAAACATGGAGAGAAACTCAAGATAAGAAGGTCAAAGGTAGATTTGAACCTGGAACCTTCTTACTGTGAGGCAACCGATGACCCTGCAGTTACTTTGCATCTTTTCACTGCACAGAGATTTAGACAACTATCAAACTGCGGCTAAGTTCACGTGTAGAAGAGAGATTTGGTGACATCACGCCAAGGCGTTAGCGTCGCCCTCTGTTACGTTTCATGCCGACAGCCTCGGATATAACCAGTCCTCCCGTCCAAACTTCAAACACAGACTCTGAAAGTCTTCTCTAGAATGATTGATGACCACTTATGTTGAACGTCTAGAGGCTAATACACGCGAGAAATATACGTTTTTTTAAAAGTACTCATGTACGGTTAAGCCCTGCGATTAATCCGTGACTGATATGCATGTCCGAGTGTCGGGGTGTCGGAAAGGATCACAGATCAAGGATCGACTTTGGTGCTTAACACCACTGTTAACCCGGGTCGGGCCGCCGCGGCAGCAGGCTTAGCGGGATAATCCAGACTCTCTTTTTCTTGAAACTTTCTAGTTCCACCAAGACCAGTTGGGATCCCTCCAGCGAGTTCTGGGCCCACCCTGGAGGAGACCTCCGGACATGCCAGAGAAACCTCCACGGGGACACCCAAACCAAAACCACCTTTTCGGGCACCTTTTGGCGCAAAGGAGCAGCGGCTTTATTCTGAGCTATCTCCGTAGCCTACCTTGACTTCACCTCAACCATGACCAAGACGCTGGCGTGTGCGGCCCTGAGAAGACGCCACCGCATCGCCACCTAAGTTCATCAAATTAACTCGATTCGATCTCAAAGCTGTCGTTTCATTGGAGCCAAAGCCAAACTTTCCCGGTACTCACGGACCGCGGTGTAGGCAGACAGTCTTCAGAGCGTGACCAGGTGTCTGTTTACGGCGGCGTCTACGTCCACGTGCAGCCAGAGTGCATGATCAAAGGGGGCTTTATGGAGACAGAGGCCCATTAAAATACCAACAACTACTGCAGCAGTCTCCAGGGATTCTTCTGGGTGAACTTCCTACACCTAATTCGCTTCCTCCACCTCCTCCTCTTCTTCTGTCTCACTCTGCTTTCTGTCTCTCCCCTCCCTCCCTCCCTCCCTCCCTCCCTTCGTCCTTCCGCCTCCCCCCCTACATCGTGCCATCGTCTGAGTCTGCGGGCAGCTTCTATTTTAGCCCTGACCCAGTGGACGAGACTGCGGAGAGGAGCTTAACATTGTGTTCCTCTGCTCTGGTTAATGATGATGGAGTCCTGTGTGTGTGTGTGTGTGTGTGTGTGTGTTTCTGAGTGTGTATGGGAGGGTTGAAAAGCCAAAGGAGAGGCGGAAGGGAGAGGAAGAGCAAAAAAAAAAAAAGTGCATGTGTGCATTCCCCTGTTGCTTGGCTACCTTTGAATTTCCGCTCTCTTTCATCTGTGAACTATTAGCAGTCATCTCAAGCGATCCTTTCTTTACTGGCTCAGTCTGCACACACGCCAAACACAACCAAACGTCCTCTGAGTGGACTGGGTGTCACTTCACAACTACCTAAGGCAGATTGTTTTTGCACTGGTTTTGGAACAAGTACTGATCCTGCAGGCGTAGATTGATTTTGGTCACTTACTATTCATACGCTCAGAGATAATCTTTAGTTTGTTAGCTTGCCTCGAATCACGATGGTTGAAAGCCTGAACCCATGCACTGATCCGCCAAAACATTATAACCTGTGTAATATTGTGTAGGTCCCCCTTTTACTGACAAAACAGATCTGGCCTGTCGGAACGTGGACACCCCAAGACCTCTGAAGGTCTGCTGTGTGTCCGCCACCAGGATGTTTGCGGCAAATCCTTTAAATTCAGAAAGTTGCAAGGAGGGGCCTCCCTGGATCTGACTTGGTTGACCAGTGCACCCACAGATGATTGATTGACTTGAGACCTGGGTAATATGGAGGCCGAGCAAGGCTTGGGGTACACTCACACTTGGCTAGTCCGGTTCAAGTACAACAAATGTTATCGTAGCGTGAGCAGTAGTTTGAATACTACTAGCGGACTGGGACCCTCTGGACAGACTGGTCAAGCGCCGGCTCCAAACAAACTGTGGCGTAGTTCAAGTAAACTACGAACACAGTAAGAACCAGAGACCGAAAGAAGGATATGATGTCGCCAAATGCATCATGGCATTAGCATGTAACCAATGGGTGTATGCTAATAACAAAACAAACAAAACAATCCTCCTTACCGATGCCTCTATAGTAACTTCCACTCACTCATCCCTACACTGCAAAAGCAGCCTGAATAGAAGAAGCCAAATGTTCTGAGATTATAATCTAATTCTCGTGAAATTAGCACAAAAGAAATAAAAAAAAATACCAAAGGAAAATTGAAAAAATTTAGGGAAGCTAAAATGATTAAAATAAGCATAAATATCCGCTGAAACATCGTTATGGTCCTTTGTAAGATAACCAATATTAATATTTGTGGCGGGGTGGACAGTCATGGTGGCAACTCCCTAGAACCCATATTTTCACAAATGGAGTATATCGCTTATCACTTTGCACAGGGAGAAGCAAGAGAATTATTCAACCTTGTCGTCAAAGAAGGGAAACACAAAGTCACGACTTGTGAAACCATTGTAAAGTGAAGTGGGGGGGTCTACACAGTCTGCTAACCCGTGGGAGGAACAAAAAGTTCAATGGCTGTAGGTGGAGCCATGTGCCACCTCTACCCCCGAACGTTCTCAAGCCAGCCGAAAAACCAAACGGGTCACAGCGGTGCGACCCGATCCGAGTGCTCGCCTGTGGTGCGAGAGCTCCCACACAGTTTGGCAACCCCCACCAGTTTAACGGTTTAACTAATGGGGTCTTCATGCTTTCACTTCTCTGACGGGCAGGTTTCAGGCTTCCATTGCGTCTTCTGGTACTAAACGCTGAGCACGATGAGCAGAATACGGCGTTTTCGAAATGAACAAACTCCTACCAACCCAAACCAGTGAACTAAAGGCGGTGTCCCCCATGAGGAAATCAACCTTTCACCAGTCAGTCCCAGCGGGGTGAGGTGTTATTTCTTCAGAAGAGGTGTATTCCCTTTAAGGTGCAGACTAACCCTCAGCACCCTGAAGCACAGAGTGTGAACCTCAGCTCAGATGTCGTGGCCCGTATTCTCAGCCCTGGGCCGTCTCTAAAAAAGCACATTTCCTCCACCCCGCTCATTCATAATGCTACCTTTATGGGGTGTGTATGCATGCGTGTTGTGCATATGAATGCATGCTCTTGTGATGCCGGGCTTTATGGCTAATAGGAGAAACGCTGGGCTTCACGGACATTAAAAAGAGCCTGGTCTGACCACAGGACAAACACAAGCTCATGAAATGCAATGTGTGTATGTGTGTGTGTGTATAGGGGCGCACATTTATGTATTTGTGTGTGTGTGTGTTTGTTTGTAGCTGCAGGATATTGCTTTTTCTGAAACAAATAGTGTCCCAGTCATTTAAACTCTGGAATAATTTGTGTTTATTTTAGAAAGAATGAAGCCACACAGACTTTGAAACAGGAGCCGAAATGATCGGTAACAGCGACAGGAAGACAAGAGAGGAAGAAGATCGGACTTCATTGTCCATTTGAAACAATTTAAGCAATTATGATCAAGTGAAAGTAATATTTTCTGATTATTATTTTATGTCAAGGGAACATTTAACTCAACTAGGCCGATACCATTAGCCCCGGCAGCATGGGTATAACCCCCAAAAGTCTCCAACCCCTGCTTTGAACAAGTTATCCCCCTGATTGAACTCCTCAAATTAAATGTGAAGTCATTTTTTTTGTGGAAAGAAAGCTATTAGAGTAAAACGTGACATATTATCCTCACAATAGCCGCTAAGCTAAAAATTCAACCGGTGAGTAAATGTGACACAAAATCCACAAAAGATCTTTGCATATCCAGAAAAGTCAAACTTTGGATGCTGACCAGGAAGATTAGTGTCGAGAATTTTTACGTCACATCGAAAGTGGCTCACAAACTTGTGGACGTCATTTACTGCATCCACTTTCTTGTATGATGATGTCACTGAAATAAAATGAGGCATTTTATTTTTTTTAGTATTGTGTGTTTTGTGTAAGAAATCGGTTGTATTTCCGTTGCTGCGACTTTAGCAGAGCGCTTGCCGGAAAGGTAAACACTGAGCTACATAGAAATAACAAGTTCTAATTGATCTTTGCTAGCAGGGAATATTAAAGCCCCTTCACCTGCCTCGGATCAGTTTGCCGCAATGTTGCGTTCAGGCAATCTCTTTGTCAGGTGTGATTACATACAAAGTCATTGCAAAGTCTTGAGTCGGCATGAGTAGTTGCAAGTTTGCGCCCGACAACCCAAAGTATGTACTTTTGTCTTATTCAGCTCATAAACTAGATTTTAAATATTCATGACGAATGCCAATCACCATCAAGATTCCCGAAAAGTACCAAATCCAGACATCGGTGGGACGTAGGGGGGGGACATCTTTGCTTTTGTAGGCGGGCTAGTCCGGATTGATTCCCAAAAAGCAACTACAGACTCACGACTCACTGCACGATGCCTTCAAGGTCTATTCAGGAACAACCAGTTTCGGGCAAAGCAGAATTGTGACTTCATCATCATGGAGATGTGTTCAAATGTAATCTCGTAAAATTTGGCAAGACACTTAAATAAAAGTTTTTTCGAAGGAGGATTTTCAAGTTTTCATGGCAATTCCAATATTAGAGAGGGAATTGTGAAAAATGTTTATTCTGAAAGACATTTCCCTCCCTTGGCTCAGATTTTCAAACGCATCTATAACTTCTCAAAATCACAAAAGACCATGCTTTTCTGACAAGACCATTGTCAGAATGTCTGACATTACTTACTCAAGGTACGCGTGTAAACTCAAATGGTCCTGTGGTGACGTACCCCTCTTCTTTGGATTGAACTCAGATTCAGTCTTTGTAGATATTTGGTCCAGGAGACTGGGGTTCTAATCCCAGTCCAGGCAAGGGCCTTAGTGCTAACAGCCTACCCAGCCACATCTAGTGCCGGTTCCAAGCCCTGATAAATGGAAGGGTTTTCCTAAAGGAAGGGCATCGGACAAAACAGCTTATGACGAAATCAGTGTGTGGACAAAATGCAGACGATCCGCTGTGGCGACCCCCCAAAAGAAGTGCTATAGTTTCCTTATCACCAATCAATCTTACAACATATTACGCAACAGCCATGCCGCAGAGATGACTTCATATCCCCCAGTGAGATGGAAGAAGAGGTGGATTAGAAATCCAGGGAGGAGGGAAACAGAACGAGGGAGAGACAGAGTGAAAATAGCTGTCTGGGTCCCCGAAGGTTGGCCAGTCATTATAAAGCCATTGTGGTCGGTGTGTACATTTCCACAGATCCTTCTGAGTCACGCTCAATAAGTCAGCCCTTATGGGCCCTGGCACCGTCGGCGAGGGAGGAGGGATAAGGGTACGCAGGCACCTGGCTCACATCCTTAACCCACTGCCTCTTCCTCCTCCTCTTCTTCCTCTCCAAGCACTCCCACACTGAACAGTGAGAGAGAGACAGACGCCGTTGTACCATTCCTCGGCCCTCCGCGGGGTGATTCCTGGCCAAACAAGGAGGGAAAAGCCAGGTGGGCGGAAGGGCAGGATGGACAGAATTATGGAGCGGGCAGGCCGAACAAAAGACGGGTGGGTGACTGTAGGAAGGGCACAATAGGGGTAATGATGGGTGATGAATAAGAGAGAGTGCGGCCGAGAGAGAGAGAGAGAGAGAGGGGGGCAGTGAGACTTTGAGGGGTGTAATGGGTGTTGGGCATGCATGGCCTGAACTGGGATACTGGGCCAATTCATATAACTGCTGCTAAAAATAGGTTTCTCTGTAGCCGAGGCAGCGCTAACACAGCTCAGACCTCTCCTGCAGCGCCGGGGCCACTCAGATTACCAGTAACTGCCACACACATGCAAGCTGGCGACTCTTTGGTCACGATAGACAACCCCTGAAAAACTGTTCTGCCCCACATCTTACCTTCTGCTGTCAAACCGCTACCAACCGTTGTCTCGTAATCACCCAATCAATCAATCTTTATTTATTTATAAAGCACTTTTCATACGTTAAAAGAAGAAAGAAAAAGTGCTTTACATGATAAAAACAATTTACCCTCAACCGCCTGTCGCACAATAGCCTTAAAAACAGGACGAAAAGAAATGAAGCAACTATAAAACAGTTTAAAAACAATTCCCTCCAACCGCCAACCGATCATCAACATCCTCATCCTCAACAAAGGCAAAAACAAGTCCATCATGGGACTATAAAAACAGGAACTGTAGAAGCGGGAACTTAACTGAGGAAGTAAAAAACATTAAAACTGTAAAAAAAATAAAATAAATAAAGAGAGAAACCATCTAGAATTTAAAATAATGAAAACTGGCTACTGTAAAATTTTAAAGGGTCGAAAGTCTGCCATGTAACAAAAACGTGAACTTTGGGAAATCATCTATTTAGACTTTCAAGCCTCTCTTTGACTTTGATTGTTTCTAAAAAATGAAGGAGCGTTTTTCCAATTTTTCTTCTTGACAACTTTGTACGAACTAGACCTACGCTGTCGTCCCCGACAAAAACGGTATAACCCCCAATCTCCTGCGTTGTACCAGCAATCCTCCTGATTGAACTCATTAATTATCTTAAACAGTCCATATTGACTCAACCTAACTATTTCTATGAAGTCAGCAGTCTGTTCTAGGATCAGATCCCATAGTGACTCAATGATGAAGAACAGCCCAGGAATAACACATGACGAGATTTCATTGTTTGGATTCATATCAGTTAAATTGAGACACAGTGGACCGATGGTCGAGACGTTACGGACGAGAAACTGTGTTTCGCAGAAAAATCTCCCCCTAGTGAGTAAAATATGAACTGTTACGGTAAAATATAAAAACGCAAGTAAGATTCAAATTAGGCTAAATTTGAAGTAAACTGGAACAACGGTTATTAAATTATGATACAAAAAGAAATATTTATAAAATATTATTTGATTATGTTACGTATATAATTATTGAGTCACTCTGGGATCCGATCTTAGCCCCTAGAAAGAGTTAGGTTGAGTCAAAATGGACGGTTTGAGATTATCGATCAGTCGCTTTTAATCTGAGAAGTTCAATCCGGGGGATTGTTTGTAGAACGCAGGGGATTGGGGACGACAGCGTAGGACTAGTTCATCCAGTAGTTTTCCTATAATCCCGACAGAGGAACAAACCATCCTCTGTTCTTTCCCGCGCCATTCTTCCCATTCAGCAGCTTGTTGCTAAACCTGGAAGAACAAAAACAACCAACAAACACAAATCCAAACTCAAACGGGACAAAAATAGCAGCAGAGACCTTTGCCTCGAGGTCGGGTCACCTGTTCCCCATTCCAAAGGTCACCTCCGTACGAAACAGCGTTGAATTAGAGATATTCAGTTAACGGAGAACAAACAGACAGTTGGCGGAGATGAAAAAAGAAAGGGCCGAGAGCAGAACCCCCGCTGGCAGGGTAATAAAAGCATAGCAGCCTAATGAGTTACAAGTGCCTCCAGTGTGTGAAGCCATAACTTGGCTCAGATATTTGTTGAACTCGGTTTTCCCAGAACCCGGAACTCTTTCTAGGAACTCCGGACTGTTTTTTTTTTTTTATGGATTTCAGCTTATGGACCGGTTTCCAGTCTTTGTTCAGGCTCATCTAGTCCTTCCACTGGAACTTTGCGGCGACCCGCTAACTATTAGTGTCTGCAGCACTTTATGCCGTATTGTAATCGCCCTGATCAAAGAGAAACCTCCAAACCGTTTCAACTTCTCTACAAAGTTCATCTGAAGGGAAAGCACGAGCCGACGGTTGCTGGTTCCAGAGGATCCGCCTTATCTGGCGTTTCTAACACGCCTTACTCCCATCGGACACGGCTGTCACAAACAAAAGCTTCTAAAACGTCAGGGAAAGACTTTTCAGCAAACATTTTAGTCTTAGTCACATGACTGCATGACGCAGAAGTTTAGCAAAGCTGCAACGGCTGATCAAAATATCCTGACACGTTTATATCTGTTTATTTACTAAAGCAATAAAAAAAAACGCGTCGGGGGAATGCGTCACTTTTGAGTGTTTTTCATAAACAATTCTGTTTACTTGCGGCTTTTGCAGTTTGTTTTTCTTAATGTGTTTTGTCGTGGCTTTTGCAGCCTGCGTGTGTCGTGAATTCGATGAAGATGTTTTCTTCGCTCGCTGCACGCATGTGTTTTTTAAATTGAAGATGTTTTCTTAATTTGCAGCATGTGTGTTTTTGTCAAATCGGTGGTTGCGTCGCGTTTGCCGCCGTCGGCCGGCGTACTTTGCATTCGTGATTAGACGTGACATCTGTCAATCTTGTGTTCATGGAAATGCTTTGCTGTCGTGCCAGAAAATAAAAAAAATATATCATTTCAAATTTCACGTTATAACCTGATAATTTTCCAGTTTTTACATGAAAATTTTCACGTTAAAATTTGAAAGATAAATTTCAGCTTATAATATAACACGTGTCACGATTTTGTACGATACTTCTCACGTTAATATGTGATAGATACATTTCAAATTTCACGTTATAACCTGATAAGTTTCACGTTTTTACATTATAATTTTCACGTTAAAACACGATCGACAAATTTTGCGTAATTACCTGATAAGTTTCAAGTTTTTGCATGAAAATTTTCACGTTAAAACATGATAGATAAATTTCGCAATATGACGTGATAAGTTTCACGTTTTTTCATTATAATTTTCACGTTAAAACATGATCGACAAATTTTGCGTAATAACCTTATAAGTTTCAAGTTTTTACATGAAAAGTTTCACGTTAAAAGATGATATATAAATTTTGTAATAAGACGTGATAAGTTTCACGTTTTTACGTTATAATTTTCACGTTAAAACACTACAGTGAATTTCTTTCATTTATTCACGCTTTACTGGCATGACAGTAAAGCGTTTCCTTAAATCTGACCTCATCTGTCCTTTGAAAAATGTCCAACAAGTCCTCTAAGTGGCCGACAACAAAGATGTTCATGTTCGCGAGACAACCCATCGCTATCGAACCAAAACGGACGCCTGAACAGGAAATGCGGTCCTGACAAATATCCTGCATTGTTGTTGTTTTGTTTTACGATGATGTCACTGCTGTTGATACCGACAATGTTAAATGCACAAACATTCACACATTCACACATTCACACATACACACATACACACATACACACATTCACACATCCGCAAAAAGCCACAAGGAATCCACTTTCTTTTCCATTCATGTCAAAATGGCGATTATGAGGTCGAACGTCACAAATGAAAGGGACTCAAATCGGATTTTAGAAAATGTGATTATTGCCTTCCCTAAAAAAAAAATCACAACCAGTGTGAAAACTAGTCGTCACTTTACAGTTTTTTTTGTTTGTTTGTTTGTTTGGCTGGTGGGTTGGTTGGTTGGTTAGTCAATTAGTCGGTCGGTTGATTAGTTGATTAGTCAGTTATTTGGTTTATTAGTCAGTTATTTGGTTTATTAGTCAGTTATTTGGTTTATTAGTCCATTTGTTGATCAGTTGGTTGGTTGATTTGTAGTTTAGTTAATTAGTGGCTTTGTTTGTTAGTTGGTTGGTTAGCTGATATGTTGATTAGTCGATTGGTTGGTTGGTTGATTTGTTTGCAGAAAAACGAGGTAGAAGGACGGAACATTTGTCGGGACAGAATCTATTACATTTCGGGGCAGATCTGGATCAATGTTCCGAACCGCAGACCCAGGAAGTTTGTTTCCACACTTTTTCTTTACTTGCGTAATCCCTATGAAAACCGGTTCTTGGGTTCAGGATGCCGATCCAGAGTCAGTGGAGGGGAGGGGAGGGGTGGGGGGTCCTAGTGTTTGGCTAAAGAGTGACAACCTAGTTGTTTGTTTTGATGAGGCCGGCGATCTGTCATCTGTTTTTTATGAGAAAGTTGACAAGATTCTGATCGTTGCAGCTTGACCCGGCCTTCGTCAAAAATAGACCTGGCAGACGGGACGGAGCGGAAAAACGCGTCTGATGGAATCACAGGCATCGGCGTTCGTGTCGCAACACACCCGTGCCCTGTGGAACCATGTAGTGATCGATTTATGGTTCTTATTTTGGTTCCCGTTGATCCGTCTTTCCTGGAACGGCGTGTCCAGAGAGGCGGGACACTTCCTGGTACCGTTTGATGGATCATTCTCATGTGAAAGATGAAGCTTTTATCGCTGACTTTTAATAGCTCTGGAGGATTTTGATATGAAAAGATTCATCACCTCCACCCTCTCCTCGGCTGGGTCCTTCGCCACCCCTCCCCCCCTCTCCTCGCCCAGCTCACTTCTTTTCACAGTATTGTCACCCTAGACGGTTCACACGGTCTCCTCTTCGCCGTGTTTCCGGTCATAAATCTCTGCTACCGTGAAGGCACGTCCCCGCAGATGGATTTAGCGCGACGGCCTGCTGTACCCCTCTGAGACAAAGTCCCCGAGAAGTTTTATCTTGTCTTTCTTTGGACCTTAGAGGTTTTAGGCACAATTTGAACTTAAAATCATTTTTATGTCATTTTGCTCACATTTTGAGGGCCGGCCCACATCTGTTCTTCACTTATCTTATGTCATCTTACCTTATCTTATCTTATCTTATCTCATCTTACCTTATCTTATCTCATCTTACCTTATCTTATCTCATCTTATCCTAACTTATCTTATCTTGTCTTATCTTGTCTTGTCTTGTCTTATCTTATCCTGTCTCATCTAATCTCATCTTATCCTAACTTATCTTATCTTGTCTTGTCTTGTCTTATCTTGTCTTGTCTTATCTTATCTTATCTCATCTAATCTCATTTTATCCTATCTTATCTTATCTTATCTTGTCTTGTCTTGTCTTGTCTTATCTTGTCTTGTCTTGTTTTATCTTATCTCATCTTATCTTATCTTGTCTTGTCTTATCTTGTCTTATCTTATCCTATCTTATCTTATCTCATCTTACCTTGTCTTATCCTGTCTCATCTAATCTCATCTTATCCTATCTTATCTTATCTTATCTTATCTTGACTGGTCTTATCCTGTCTCATCTAATCTCATCTTATCCTATCTTATCTTATCTTATCTTGTCTGGTCTTATCCTGTCTCATCTAATCTCATCTCATCTTATCTCATCTTATCTCATCTCATATCATCTTATCTTATCTTATCTTATCTTGTCTTATCTTGTCTTATCTCATCTTATCTCATCTCTTATCTTATCTTATCCTATCTTATCTTATTCTATCTTATCAAATCATATCTTATCTCAGCTCATCTCATCTCATATCGTCTTATCTTATCTTATCTTATTTTATCAAATTATATCTTATCTTATCTTATCCTATCTTATCTCATCTCATATCATCTTATCTTATCTTATCTTATCTTATCCTGTCATGTCATATCTTATCTTATCTTATCTTATCTTATCTAATCTTATTTTAGCAAATTATATCTCATCTTATCCTATCTTATCTTATCTTGTCTTGTCTTATCTTGTCTTGTCTTATCTCATCTCATCTTATCTCATCTCATCTCATATCGTCTTATCTTATCTTATCTTATCTTATCTTATCTTATCATATCATATCATATCTTATCTCATCTCATCTTGTTCATTTTTTCATATGAGTTCATTTCATGTCCAGCGGCTCCAAAAAGCAGCTCTGAGATCAAGTAAAATTCTGCGTTGCGGTCTTTGACGAGATGTGGGTCTACCGTAGCCTCAGAATGTCGGCGAAGTGACATAAAAGTCCAAATGCTTTAAAAGTAAGCAAACTGCAGAAAGGACAGAGACAAACGCACAATTACAGCAGGAGGGACACTTTGCTGGTAGATATTTGTTGATGCAATCCAGGAAAAGAACAAGGAAGTGCCTGATTTTGATAACAATAACTGTGAAACCGCACTTTGGAGACTTTCGGGAACGACTTCTTCCTTGAGTGAGTTTTATGTTATGGCTCAAGATGAGCTTTGACTCATTTCGGATGTTGGGGTTTTTTTTGGTGACTCATGCGTTTCTGAGACTTGGCTTTTTTTTTCTACGATAAGGCCCTCGCAAAACAAATCAGGCGATCGGACGTCTGTATTAATCCGACCCTCCCGTCCCATCCAGCACTACCTCCACCTCCACCTCCACCTCCACCTCCTGGCTTCGGGTCGGCACAGATTTCAGCCGCAGTGAGCAGGCCATGGGTGGCCCGAGTCTGCTGCACCACGGACGAGAAAAACTAAACCAACGACAGCCTGTTTGTTTTTTTACCTCGCCATCAGCAGCCCACACCTACACACCCTCACCAAAACTACCGCCATCAAACAAGCGCCATACATACACTCCCCTACCGTGCCACACACACTCCCAGACCACATTCTTACATCCCTACCCCCCACACTCTCCCACACCACACACCCACAAACACACCTGACCGACTTCATTTCCTGTGAAGCATGAGTCAGACGGCTGCTGTGCATTTACCGGAGTAATACATGCTTATTAGCCATTCTGATAATATAGTGTTGATGTGGCTGTCAAGGCAACCCGGGCTGCAGAAACAGGGGGGATTGTGCTTGCGTGGGTGGGTGGGATGAGTCTGTGAGGATTCTTTAGAAGTGTTCAGGCATGCGGTGGGTCTACTCGCATGTCCGCAGGTGTGTGTGCGTGTGTGTGTGTGTGTGTGTGTGTGTGTGAGAGAGAGAGAGAAGAGATGAAACAGCAGGGAGAGCCATTCACCTGTTTCTTCTTGTAGAAGCCCTTTCTGTCACAGTTGGGTATGCGGAAGCCTCTCGGGTTGAGCACGTTGCTGATCTTCAGGCTGCTCAGGATGCTCTCCATCTCCCGCCGACACGGCCCCTAGCAACCCGGCAAACACACCCCGACAACAACGATGTCAGGCCGCCACCCTTGCACAATCACAGACGCGGAGGACAGGAGAGGCGGTGGTGTAATTAATCATACGCTAACCCCCCTAATGACCCTCGGCTTTCTCAAGATTCTTATTTTATATATATATATATATATATATATATATAGAAAGTTTTGGCATCTATTTTAGAAAGAGCGGTCCTCAACCTCAGGTTTTATTATATTTCAATATCTGACTTTGTCCTTTTATCATATTGAGGACAAAAATATCTCCATAATAACGAAATAAAATCTAAAAAAAACAACTAAATTTAGATAATGTTTAATTTTTCTATCTAAAGGTTCTTTTTTTTTTTTCTTCCATTGTTTGGCATAAAAGGGAAAATCCTAAAAATCACGTAAATGAAATAATATTTATCTGTCATGTCAGCTAAAACCGTTGATTTGGTAAAAGTGCAAAATCATAATTATATAAAAATATTTAAATAAGGAGGTAAAATGTATTTTCTTTTTTTTTATAAGGTCAATTAAAGAATAAAATGTATTAAAAAAAATGATTGTAAATCACAGTTTACTTAATTTTGACAAACTGGGCAAAGTGTTATTTAAAGTGTTAGAATAACGAGAATAAACTAATGTTTTAGAGTCACGATAAAAACTTATGTTATTAAATATTTTTTATGATATAATATTTTATGGCAGTTTCAGAAGGGGAATATTTTTATAACATATAAAATATGATATATGACCTAATGATTATATAACATTATTAATTATGTGTTAATCACAGAAAAAAAAATCCACTTTGCAATGAATCGGAAAATTATCTTTTATTTATTCGTGTAAATTGAAAATAATCGGCACATAATGAAATAAATGGTATTTATTTATTTATTTTTTTTTTTGCTGTTTAGATACGCAGACATTCATGACTTTGATGAAGAGGAGGGTAAAGTTTGATGAAAGTGACGCATCCTAGCACGCATTCAAGCGTCCTGAATAATTCACCTTCACTTCCTCTTTAATGTCCAACCGTCCTCTAAAAAATTCCCTTTCTGTACCGTTGAGCCCAATTTTTTTTTCTCTTTGAACCACGCTGACTTGCACACGGATGATCTCGCTGTTAGGTCCAGGTTGAAGAGCTTAAGACCTAAAATTAGACGCCAGCTTTTTGGGAAAATATGTGCTAACCCTCTGGTACCAAATGTTCCATCGCGGATAACCAAAAATTATGTTGTTGGAATGATAGCAGATAAGTTAAAAGGTACCCTGTGGAGCTTTTGACCACTAATTGCTCCGTGCATCAATGTTTTGTTCGGCGATTCCTCTATAGGCCCGGTGTTCCTGTTCTTGCTGCACGTGCACGAGGCTGCTGCACGTGCACGTGCAGCAGCCTCGTGCACGTGCACGCCCGCCCACCGCAGACTGACACTGATATGCGTTCTTGTCAGCTGCATCCATCCGTGCGCCATGGGGGAGCCAGCAGTCTGCAGGGTTTAATTCCAACAAATTACCTCATTCCACTGATGGGTGCCCCTATCACTAGGGCTGCTAATCAGCGGGTGGAATCTTGGCTTAAAATGGGATGAGAGCGATGAGCTGGTGTTCATTTAGGGGCCTTTTGTTCCGTGTTATTCCTCGCCTCGCTCTCTCCCTTGTCATTTCTCTTCAGGGTGGTTCAGCGCCGTCGCCTCACAGCGAGAAGGTTCCGGGTTCAAATCCAACCTGGGGGACCCGGGGCCCTTCTGTGTGTGTGTGTGTGGGGGGGGGGTTGAGAATGGATGGTTCTTTAATTAAGGCAGAGTTTGCCCCCCCCCTCTCCAAAAAAAAAAAAGGAAAAAAAATCCCAAGGACTTGCAGATTTCTGTTCCTCCAGAACACGTGGTGACGACGCCTATCAACAGTTCAAAACGAAAACTATAATAAAGACAGTAATATATAGAATGGCCAAAGGGCACGAACGCACCTCCACTAGTGGAAAAAAAATCCTATTGTGCCGATGTGGAAAACCTATAAACCTTTACGACCTCTAATTCTTGTTTTTATTCTGTTACTTTGTTTTTGTTTTGTTTTTGTTTTTGACATTTCGGAGGAATCTCTGGCAGAAGAATTTACTTCAGGATTATTATACTTTGATCTTATCTCGTCTTATCCTGTCTCTTCTCGTCACACCTCGCCTCATCTCATCTAATATCATCTCCTCTTATCTTTTATCTTTTCTTGTTTGTCTCGCTTCGTCTCATTTCACCTCACCTCATTTCACATCGTCTCATCTCACCTTATCTCACCTTATCTCAACTTATCTCATCTTATCTCATCTCATCTCACCTTATCTCATCTTATCTCACCTTATCTCACCTTATCTCATGTTATCTCTTCTCAGATGCCCTTGTCTCATCTCACCTTATCTCATCTTATCTCACCTTATCTCATCTTATCTCACCTTATCTCACCTTATCTCATCTTATCTCACCTTATCTCACCTTATCTCACCTTATCTCATGTTATCTCTTCTCAGATGCCCTTGTCTCATCTCACCTTATCTCACCTTATCTCATCTTATCTCACCTTATCTCATCTTATCTCATCTTATCTCATCTTATCTCACCTTATCTCACCTTATCTCACCTTATCTCATGTTATCTCTTCTCAGATGCCCTTGTCTCATCTCACCTTATCTCATCTTATCTCATCTAATATGATCTCATCTTATCTCACCTTATCTCACCTTATCTCATGTTATCTCTTCTCAGATGCCCTTGTCTCATCTCACCTTATCTCATCTTATCTCACCTTATCTCATCTTACCTCATCTCATCTCATCTCATCTCATCGTATTATAGGCGGATGTGAACACAAAAAGAAAAACAGGACAAGAAAAACTGAATAATTAAGTTGTTCGTAAAAAATGTAAAAGAACGTAAACTGAAGAAACCAAATTATGAGATGCACATTTTTAGGGCAAAAAATGCAACTATGAAATGCAATAAAATTCTAAACTGTTGTTTTTGACCGTCCCTTCAGAATATGAGCAAAACGACATATAAAGTTCAAATGTGTCAATCAGAGACTTTGAAGAATCCAATTATGTGATGCACAACTTTAGCTCCCTTATTCTAAGCTCACATAAACACAACTGTTCTTATTTTCAGGTAAATATACACTAAAAAAACATACTTATGAATAGTATATTAAGGTTATTCCAAGAAGTTGTACAGACTGCACCTTTAAGAAAACCACAAACAAGTTCAAGAAATCATGAAGTTTACCGTTTTAGTTTTATTACGATGTTTTTGATTTTTTTTGTTTTTGATTTTTTTTTCGAAAGAGCTCATGTGAATTTTGCAGTTTCCAGAGGAAACTTTGTCAAATAATTAAAATATGATAACTATGTTTTTTTGATATATATATTGTAAAATATTTTAGATAATTTAAAATTAATATCTGGTTTTGATTAATTATTTTTTATTTTATTTATACAATTTCTTTTTAAATGTATTTACACAATGTGTTTATTTTATTACATAACTTTTTATTATATCATTTTTTTAAATAATATTATTAATATTTTTATTATTCTTTTTTTTAAATACCTAATTATATATTTTTTACATTATTAATTTTTTTTTTTTCATATTGTACCAGATTTAGCTTCTATGTCATTTACATCTAAAGCCTCCGTGGCGAATGACCCCTAACCTCCCACAAACACCTGAGCAGACATCTGATTGGCCGCTGGAGTGACTTACATACTCGGTCTCCCTCTTGCTCTCCAGCGAGAAGTTGTGGATGTCCATGTTGGCTCCACCCGACACCGACTCCACCTTGTAGCTCTGAGTCTTCCTGTTGTGATCTTTCTGGATCAGCTTGTGGTGCAGCGGCGGCCTGGTGTCCATCGACCCCCGGCTGTGGCCACCCTTCGCCGTCGCCATGCCGGGCAGCACCGTCATGGTGGAGGTGGCGTTGCTGAATCCTTTTTCTACCTGATTTGTATCTGTGTGGGTTTAAGCGGGGGAAAAGTTAGGGACAGCTTTTCAAAAGTTTTGAATTCATCGCGTGTAATTACGGAGATTAGACTGTGAGGAAGTGGAAAAATGATGAAGAGTAGCTTCTTGTTCTCTTACTTAAAAGGAAAAAGGAAAAAAAAAAGATTGGATTCTGAAAATCTGATAAACGCCAATCAGCCATAACAATAAAACCACCTGGCTAATATTGTGTAGGACCTCTATTTGTCGCTAAAACGTCTTTTCAAGCTATTTGTGCTACAGTGGGGGTCCAGTCTTCTCCCCCCACATGCATAAATGAGCCTTTAGAGCCCATTACTCCGTCCCTGGTTCACCACACCGCCCTCCTTTGACCACTATGGTAGGTTCTGACCACTGCAGACTGGGACTACCCAACAGGATCTGCAGTTTTGGAGATGCTCTGAACCGGTCGCCACTCAGATCCGTCAGCATGACCCTTCATGAAGTTCAGAACCAAAACCTTCACTTCCTATCAAGAACATAAGTGTTCTACTGGTTTCACATGTCAGTGGTTGTAATGTTACGACTGACCTGAATAAAGGAAAATCCGTGAATTCACACTATTTTTGTATTTTCACACCCAGAATAAGGTTTTTCAAACTCTCTCTGTTCATATAGTCCAATAAGATTAGCAATTATAATAATAGCAATAAAACCTGTATCTACGCTGTACACGGTAAAAAAAAAAAGTACCTGAGTTTGTTTATATATGTTTGTTTATGAGGAATCTACTCCATTGATTAACTGCCTTTTAATGCTTCCGTTTGACGGCTGCAGTTTTTTTACTGTTATGTCTGCACACATTTTTTACAGTGTACGTGTTTGATTGAGCGTATTAGACATTTTTCAGGGGGCCATGTGCAAAGAGAGAGAAATCCTGCCCCACATTCAGCTACTACCTCGTTCCCATCTTCCATCTTTGTCTCGTCACAGACAGAATAAATCTTTCCACAAATCCTAAAATGGCTTTTAAGCGGCCTTAAATCTTTTATTTGGATACCTTACAGTCGCACTTTTTTCTTTTCTTCTTCTTCTTCTGCTGTGTGTGGTGTTGGAAAACGGAGGAATCAGCCCCCTCGATGCCTTCATTTATTTTTAAGCCGCAGAATTGGGAGCTAACGTCATTTGTTTTAGTTCGCAAATCCAATAAAATCACGTAATACAGGATGATGAATGTTTGCTCCCGCTCGCTCCAAAAAGAGGCCTGTTTAGAAAGAGAGGCGACGTAAACCATAGCTCATCGCCTTGTGGGCTGTTTTGGAGCCGGAGACGAAGCCAAGTAATAAACAGAAACATGACGGTTTCATATCCACAGAGTTCCACAACATGCCCGACGAGGAGGTGAAGCCGTTCGCTGTGAGAAAAATGCAAAAAACAACAAATCGGTATAATTGATGGCAAAAAATACTGCTGCAGCTTCGGTCGCCAGAATTTTACTGTAAAAGATGTGGTGACCCCATATCTGGGATTAAATATATATATTTATATGCATATATGTATATATTTGTAAAACTTTTATTAAGGATATCACGTTTAAGTAATTTACAGTAACTTTAGAGTAAAGCTTAGAGGATAATGTAGGATTTTTCTTTTTTTACAGTGTTTTGATTTTATATAGTATGTAAGTGTAGAAAAATAGACAAAAGGTCAGATAAAAACAGTAAGAGGCAGTAAAAATCAAATGGTAGATTTATCCTATTTAAAAAAATAAAGAAGTAAATATCTTCATTTTTTACAGTTGGAATATGTTGAAAACAGAATTCCGCTGTAAAAAATACAAACCTTTTTTGAATAAATTACAAATCCAATAAGAGAGAAATCGCATAATTAGATATATGCAGATATTCTGCTGATATGATCATTAAAATTGACTTTTTTTGCAAGAACATCCCTTCATTTCTGCAGAAAGGAGATATTATTGTGGCGAAAAAATGGTAATTAAAAGTCTTTTTATTTGATGTCGTTGTAAAGATATTTACAGTATATCCGAGTTTTCACGATAATTTACCGTAATGTCTTTAATGGTCATGGTGGGAAAATTTTGGGCGACCACACCCGCCGTTATTTTAACGTAAATTACATGGACATTTTTTTTTACAGTGCAGAAAGGAGACCAGTGAGGAGGTGTGGCGGCTCATAGGTGCTGAAAGATGAGGATTTGGGGGACTATCTGATCCAGGATGTAAGACTCCTCCGCCGCCATGGGCCACCTGGTCGGCCTTCGCCGCCATCGAGGTCGCAGTCGCAGGAACCGACAGAACTCTGGGGCGTCCCCAAGAGGCAGAGGGACGACGGGAACACACATGCAGTGGCAGACACACACCCAAACAGTTTTAAACTGTTAACTCAAAGCAGATTTTGTGTCCTAGCGCTGCGGTGAGGCCGGCAGACGGGCATGCAGGGGCGTAGCTCAGTGTGGGCAGGCGGGCAGGCTGGCAGTCCACCATTTCTCCATGACCACTTGATCAATTAGGGACATGGTGGGGCACCTAAAGGCCCAGAAAGCAAGACGGATAAGAAAACGCTGCATGAAACAAATGTCCACAAATACACAATAAAAGGACACAAATAGGCCGCTCCGCTTTAATTTCCCCGCTGGCAATAATCTGTATTGTCGATATAAACTTTTATATCGCCGATCCAGGAAGTCTGGGGCATTCTAGATAAACACATTGCGCAATTTGTTTGTATAATGGCAGAGGGGTAAATAGTACAAACTGCGGTGACGAGAGCTTGTTAATGTCTGGGAGGAGAGGCGGCTCTCAAACTGGTGGTGGTGGTGGAAACCGCCAGGCTGCAATTACGCACTCTGACCAGAAGGGGCGCTCGAGATCATTTTCCATATGCCTTTTTTTTTTCTTCTTCTTCATCCCCTTCCATGCTGATCTGAGTTGATTGTTGCAGATATCAGGCTAAAATTGTTTGATGCTCTGCTCTCACAGAGGAAATAATCCTAATTACGTCACCAGGCTGCAAAGTGAGCAGCAGGAGAGAAGAGAGCGAGAGAGAGAGAGAGGCACAAGTCCGTCCCTTTGAGTTTGTGTGTGTGTGTTAGTGTGTGCGCACACTGATGGATGGGTCCATGTGTGTGTTTGCAGAGGACAATGTGACTGCTAAATGCTTGCACACCACACATTACTGCGGCCAAACCAAATATCCAGGAAGAAGAAAACACACACAGAGAGGCTCCTGGAGGCCTGACGTCAACACTACACAACCACACAACAGTGTTTGTTCACACGGTGGTGGCATGTGTGCCGTTTTCAGCAGCGCGAGCAGCAGGACACAAAACACGATGCAGATGTAGGGACCAAGAGATACTTGAGGAAAATATGCAGTTTGGCCTCGCTGATAATGACTCGTGAGTGTGCGTCGGTTGCTTCAGGGGGGAACTAAGAGAAATTACCCCCCCGCCCGCCCGCCCGCCCTCCTCTCCTCTCCTCTGCCACACACCCTAGATGTTTTGGCCCTTGTCCTGGCTCCAGGGAAGCAGCAGTGCTTATTTGCATGCTATGTACAAAAATCCATGAGCTTAAGTTGAAGGAAAATAAGGGCATGACAGAAGACAAGGACATGGTCTGCGCACAGCCTCAGTTAAATACTGTATACTTACAGTATGTATGTGGCATTCCGTAACTATTGGTTTGAGGGAGCCAGGCTGTGCGTGCGCGCGCGTGTGAGCGCGTGTTTCAATGGAGGAAGATAGAATGAGCGCTGTTATTCAATGAGCTATAGGGGGGGGAGGATCGTTTTATTTTCCTCTAATGTCGTTTTTACGCGTTTTACGCATAATGCTCCAAAGCATTTTTACGCATAATGCTCCACTTTTCCCGTGTGTGGGGGAAAAGTGGGCAAAGCAGCGATTGATCGGCGTGCAAACCTCTCAGGCCGTAGCTGGTGGTATCCACTCCAACTTCCAGCAGCTTAGGGGTTTAGTTGAACCACATCACTGTGCAATGTCAAGCGCCCCCTCTGGAACCAAGCTCCTTGGAACATTTTACGCCAGAATCCATTTTACGCACGATTCTTCTTTGTGTCTTATGTCTTACATCGATTCACTTGTGCATTTATGTTTAATCATCTATCATCTACATAAGGCGCGTGCATGGTGTGGGATGCATACCTGTTCGGGAAGCAGCAAAAAACAGCTCCACTCCACGCAAACGCAAGCATTCTGTGAAGAAACCCTCTTAAAAACCAAGCAGCTTGGAAATTTTACGCAGCGAAACCGCCAGAATACGTTTTACGCACGGGTATGTGAGTCCTATATGTTCCACGGATTAGATTCTGCACATGTTATATAATCGATTATCAATATTTGGCGCCTATACTATGGAATCAGCAGCATCTCATCCATGCACGCGCATAGTGAAGCACCAAACGCACAAATAAGCGCATCTTACCTTGCTTTTGCGCCGGCGAGAGAGTGCTTTTTTGGGGGGCTGCGCTGGAGCACACACCCCGTCCTTCCAGCAGAGCTTGCAGTGGTCGGTTCTCCCCGGGCTGGTGATGGCAGGTCCAACCGGAGCCGCAGCGCGCCGTGTACACTCCGCACGCCTGTCCCTCGCCGAGGGCGCACGTCATGCAGCAGCCGCAGCCGGGCTCCCTCACCCGCTCCGCGCAATCCTTAGGTAGCGGCTTGCACAGCAGGAGCGCACCGGCGTCGCAAGGCTCGCACCGGACCACCGGTCCCACTGTGCCGGCGAGCCTGACGCACGCAGCCAGCGCCGCGGCGAGACAAAGCACGCAGATAGCGGGCATTCTGCCTCCGAATCTGGTCACAAAGGGACAGTATGTGAGTTCTCGCCACGGTTGAAGGGGACTCTCTGTGACACAGCGAGCCGTTTAGCCTTCTCCATCTGTATTTTCTTTTAGGCGAACTTCGGGTTTTATACAGAGAGCCAGCAAGTCACACCCTCCTCTGTATGAATAATGTAAACGGAGAGCCCCGATATGAGGGATCCAGTGAGGAGAGAGCTGCTCAACTCTTTTAATCTCCTATAATAACCCACGCGGGGCTGTCCGCTCATCCCGCAGCTTTCACGACCTCCGCGTTCTGGAACGTGTTTGAAATGTGTCACAAGAGAAAAATGAGACTTCATTTTTTCTTTCGCGCGACCCCCCAACCAGCAAATAAAAATATTTTTGCATGTTCTAAATTTCCACCTGAGTGGGGGTTTCTTAAGGGGGGGGGGTGTTGAATGTTCCTAAGCCTGTGGAGGGTTTCCACGCCACTGGCCACATCCTCTGCTGGCATCACTGGTATGCGAGTGAATACCGTAGGTGGTACCCCCCACACGCAGTACTGATAAAACATTCCTCTGGGCAGGTGTGTAGGTGGCCCACTCAAACAATTTCCACGTGTATAACCTCTATGTGTGTGTGTGCGTGTGCGTGTGCGTGTGTGCGTGTGTGACCACATGCTCATTGGTGGGTATTGCTTTACTGTTGTGGCTTGCAGGAAGTACAGTGTTCGAATGCACATGTCAATCAGAGCCCAGACCCCATGTGCACAGGCAGACTGCACAGCGGACCCCCTTTATCCGCCCAGGTAGCTCCAGAACCCGCGTCCGCCTTTACTTGAGTGAAAGTAACCCAAACCTCCCCGTGAAATGACTCCGCTGCACGTGGAAGCGTTGGACGCCTGAGTAGAATGTACTTCAGGTATCGAAGTAAGAGTTCTCTCGATGGGCGGTCATATTGGTTCCTCTCAACTTCGTACGATTATCTGGGATGTTTTTGGATTGTTCTGGGTGTTTTCTTTTTGCATGGATCAAGTCCCAAAGTTTATCTGTCGCCAAGTGTTTACACTCAGGCAGACTGAAAATGGTCTAACAGTCCAGGTTCATACAGAGAAACAGTCCAGGTTCATACAGTGAAACAGTCCAGGTTCATAAGGTGAAACAGTCCAGGTTCATACAATGAAACAGTCCAGGTTCATACAGTGAAACAGTCCAGGTTCCTTCAGTGAAACAGTCCAGGTTCATACAGTGAAACAGTCCAGGTTCATACAGTGAAACAGTCCAGGTTCATACAGTGAAAAAGTCCAGGTTCATACAATGAAACAGTCCAGGTTCTTACAGTGAAACAGTCCAGGTTCATACAGTGAAACAGTCAAGGTTCTTACAGTGAAACAGTCCAGGTTCATACAGTGAAACAGTCCAGGTTCACACAGTGAAACAGTCCAGGTTCTTACAGTGAAACAGTCCAGGTTCATACA
>VRLP01005599.1:0-35421 GCA_009660295.1 Lophius piscatorius | reverse complement strand
TAATTTATAATGCACTTTACATTTGGATCAAATCTCAAAGTGCTACAAAGCAAAAGCAGATAAAAGCATCAATAAAAAATAAAATAATAACTATATAAAAGCCATACCAAAAACCAGCAATGTTAATTAAGGTTATAGGTTCTGCTAAAAAGGAAAGTTTTAAGTCCTTTTTTAAATGTGTCAGTCATCTGTGGAGCCCTGAGATGGTCAGGGAGGGCATTCCACAGACGAGGGGCAGCAGAACAGAAAGCCCGATCAACCATGGTGCTGAGCTTAGTCCGGGAAGGAGGAGGCGGTATGAGTGGGTAGAACGGAGGGATCGTGTTGAGGTCAGTGGGGTGAGTAGTTCTTTTAGGTAGGGGGGTGCGTTACCATGGATACACTGGTGAGTGAGGAGAGAGATCTTATAATCAAGGACGTCCTTACAGCTGTGTAGGACCTCTCTGAAATCGTGTAGGACCTCACTTGTCCAACTCGTCTTTCTCAGGTCACGGTCACAGTCACTCTCTGTTTAATGGAGGTGTGAACCACGGCCACAGTCATGGTGGACATGATCACCACAGCAAACATGCAGACCAACACAGTCATGACGGACACGGACACAGTCATGACGGACACGGACACAGTCATGGAGGACACAGTCATGGAGGACACAGTCATGGTGGACACGATGAGCCGAACTGTCACAGTGAGAGTTCACACTGAAGATTTACACGGACTGGACCTTCTAGTTTATTATTCTAGGATGTAAAGTTGATGTTTCTTGTTTCAGATGAGCACACTCCGGGTAAAGGCTCCAGTAAACAGATCCTACAAGGTGAGAACTTCTCCTCTATGACACATCCCATCATCCACCGACCACACACCTAACAGAAGTAGCTTCTCCAACATTCCTGATTATAGGAACTGCTCTGATGCTCCCCGGTTAAGACCCTGAACCATTGGAGTTGCTCAGAACTGAAAGTCAGACTGTGGATGTTCTGAGCAGCTTCCAGGTAGGAATGTGATCAGGGCGTTCCTGAGAAACAAGGAAATGCTCTCGGTGAAACTTTTATTATTCTCTGTGCTGAGTGGAAAAACACAGTGGATATCCGGTGACCTTTGGGGTGTTTCAAGAAGCCGGCTCAACTTACGAGTTAGTGACCGAGCTCTGGCTTAACCAAGCCTGAGAGGAGAAACTCGGGATATCCGTTTTCAGAACAGCTGATATGAATTGGAGCAACCTCAGGGTTTGTTGAAGAAATCCTGCCACTCAGGATTTATTAACCTTTGCTTTCTGGAACAGGAAATCCAGAGTTTCTCTCATCTCAGGGTTAACAAAACTCAAGAGTTGCTCCCACTGCCGCTTCCTGAAATGTCCCTCTGTGGAGCATCGGCTCAGATTTACACAACAAAACAAAAACCTCTTTGGTGCAGAATTTCTAAGGTGGGATTCTGATGTTCCCCTGCAGAATCTACAACAGCATAGGAGGAGGGCTTCAGCGGCGAGATGTTAGGACAGGACAGGACAGCGGTGTGAGGTGTGAGGCTACCACCAGCAATAAACATCAGAAGAAGAAAAAGTTTTAAAAATGAGCAGCGGTAGCACGAGGAAGGGAAGAGAGGAGCTTTTTTAACAGCAACATGGTTTGAGAAACTTAAGAACTTTATTTCCAGTGAGGTATGATCGTAGAAATACTGATTTGACAGATGTACGCACAGTCAATCATCAAGCAGGGGAAGACACAGCCCAGGTAGATGACAACAGGAAGTGATGTCAGGAAAAGTTGTTTAGTGCACTTTAACCAGTTACCAGAGTTATCGTCTATACAAATACTGTACTCGAGTAAAAATTGTCTGTACTTTTGCGACCTCTGATGAGATGACTTCAGTGTGGAGGAGCAGGAACCACTAGGGGGCGATTACACACCATCACACACCATCACAACCATCAGGCATCAGCCAGCAGCAGGGACCAGCTGGCCTCTGACAATGATGGGTCTTGATGTTTACATGAACTAACTCTCTCTCTCACTCTCTCTGTGTGTCAACTGAAGACAGTTTTGTTTGAAGAGATTGAGAACTCTGGGAGGACAGTGAATTCACATTATTCACATGTTCACGTTTGTTTCTTGCAGGCGTCCTGCTGCACATCATCGCCGACACTCTGGGCAGTGTGGGTGTCATCATCTCGGCACTGCTGATGCAGAGATACGACCTGATGATCGCCGATCCGATCTGCTCCATGCTGATCGCCCTCCTCATCGGAGTCAGGTGACGCTCTCATCATGTTTACTAACAGTGCAGAGTAATCAGATTACTGTTGTGCAGTGTGTGGGCTCCACCCTGTTGATTGACAGGTTACTTATGGCCACATCAGGATGGGCAGGGCTTTGATCCACTTAAGGTTGGCCAGCTGAGACCAGACTCTGTGTGGGTGCAGAGGGGGCGGGACAAGTTGCCTCTGTTGTGGGCATCATCCTCAAAATTCAACCAATGAGCTTGCCTCATTTCATAATGACAGACTGCAGGATTGCCCGAGGCTTTTATACACGCGAAGGGTTGCGGCTGTGTATGTGTGGGAAAAAGACAACAGACTGAAGAAGAGAGTGTAGAGAAAGAGAAAGCAAGAGAAGAGAAGCAGAGAGAGAATGAAAAACAAAAGGGATAAAATGAGAGAGAACGATAAAAAGCAGGACGGTGAACAACAGAGTGAGGTCACTTTCTGTTAGGCTCCACCATCATCCATCCTAAGACACTGGTTTCACTTCGATTCTCTGGAGACCCTGCAGATCTTTAGATGATCCTCACATCTTAAATATGGGCCTTTAAACCCTCAACTTATTGAACCATTGCCGTATAAAAGCCCTCCCCCCGTCTGTGGCCCCCTGTGATTGACGGTAGTCAGACATCGGTTCACGTCCCGATGATGAAAGCTGTATTTCACAGCAGCTGCAGATTTCATGAAATGTGTTTTAACAAAGTTGATCATCTCTGTTTTCTATACACTTTCACCTTTGAGAGCGCAGCAGAGACGTGATGGGTCGCTGTGTAAACCCGAGTGTGACGTGTTTAATAACTAAATTACCTCCCAGGTTCAGTTCGTCTATGCCGTCTCTCCCAATAACGCCCCTCCGAGTTAATAATAATAATAATAATCTTTCTTTTATTTATCACGTTACACAGAACATACACACGGTACAACCTCGCAAAATTTATCTCTGCATTTAACCCAACCCTGAGGGAGCAGTGGGCGGCCCCTGAGAAGCACCGGAGGAGCTGAGGTTTCAGGGTCATGCTCAAGGACCACGTTGTCCTTGAGCATGACCCCTGACCTTGTTGCGTCAGGGGCCGGGATCGAACCCTGGTCCCCCGATTGAGGAGAGACAGTTTTACACACTGAGCTAAAGTCGCCCATCGTTTCAATGTCGATGCCAAGTTGTGGAAGTTGCCCAGGTGAACGATCCACAGCCCCCGGATGGAATCCTGTATTGGACATTCCCAGGTACTCCAAGAAGGCCGAATACTCCGAACTGTGCGACTACTTTGGTGCCTATTCATTGGTTCTAAAGCCGGAGCCTTCCCTCCTGCAACTTTGAGTCGGACGGATGCGACCCCCTCGTTCTCTGAAGAGAACTCCAACACAGAGACACTCCAGAACACGAGTATTCCCACACCAGCCCCTTTCACCACAGGAAACACCCGAACAGGATTAAGTTCAACTAGGATTTTGGTTCCCAAACCAGTGCTGTGCGTGGAGGGAACTAAATATGGCACAGGTTCTGGTTAGTTTCCTGCCAGAGTGGTGACATTCCAAGTACCAAGAACCAGTTCTGATGCCAGAAGCCGGCATGCTGAGGGTCCCTCATCACCTTTTACACTCACTGCGTTGCACCTGATCCCAACTCCCATTCCTGCAGGTGGTGACCCCACAAAGCAGTGGCTCCATGAAGCCTCTCCGGGTTGAGCGCGGCCAAGCCTCACGCAAAAAGGCCCGCCGACCGGACGCTCGCCGATGAGCTCCCCTTCCAGGTCCGGCTCCATAAGGGTGCCCAGTCTCCCTGTTCCTGACCAGGTGTTGAAACTTCTTACACCCTTAAAACCCAGCTCTCAGGATCACAGACACACAAACCCCCCCTCCTCATTAATTTAGCAATTCTTAAGGGAGGTACCGGCACCACTAAAGTGATCATGTAAACAAATACAATGCATCTAAGAATCCAAGAACCTCTTCAGAACTCATAGAACCATTTGAAGAACCTCGGACCATCTTGAATAACCATTTAAATCCTCCAGGGAGAGCAATAGAATGTTTCCAGCTATCAAAACCTCGTGAAGAATTCCTAGAACTTCCGTCACGTTGATTTGTTCCAAAGGAAAGTTTTAGCGGCGTTGAAATGTCAGAGCGCCCATGAAATCACCAGCAAATCATTATGTGACTGTAACGAAACCTAAAGTTAAGGATGACCAGCGATGGATTTTCTCTCAGTCCATAAAAATGAAGTGCAACCAGCGTCTGGCTGGAAGGAAGGAAGGAAATCAATCTAGAACCTGATGTTATTATTTTTTGGAAAACGGTTTCCACTCATGTAAAGTACGTGCAATTAGTAGTTAATGGGCTCCAATGTGCCAAACCGCTGCTATGGAGCTGGAAACGGGAGTCCAGTCTCATCTCACTGGCGCTCTGGATGTAGAAGGCAGCGGTCAGAGTTCCCAGAATGCCAGTGGATCTATGGGGTAGATGTTTGCTGATGTGGTTTGATGGGCTGGAAGCAAAGGCAGCTGTAGATTTCAAGAGTCAGCAGAGCGGAGCTGTGGTCAGCAGAGGGAGAGACCACAGGAATCAGGTTACAGCAGCTGGAAACTTCTGAACTCCTGCTAAATAGCTACAGATTCTTCTTCTGCAGAGGAAACGTGAAGGTCCCTGACAGTGAGGGGGAGTCATTAGAATAATTAATTGATATAAGTTTGGGAATTATATTTACGTTCTGTGCTGAAAAGCAAAGATGATGAATAGTTTGTTGTTGAATTACTGGACCATACTCAATATTTATAAAAAATATGAGGATCCCAATCCTAAAAAAAAAACTAAACTGGGAAACTGGTGGAGTCGTCACAGTCCAACCCAGGGGGATTCAACTCGGCAGGTGTTGGACCGCCGGAGAGCAAAATTCTCGGTCCCTAGCCAGTCACATGACCTCTGGCGGTGCCACGCAACCAGCGCTAGCTGCTAGTTAGCTTGGAAAGGTTCTGTGGAACGATCATTCTGGCACTTTGCAGATGGGTGGCGGTGAAAGAGCACATGCAGTTGGTTGGTTGACAGAGGAGGATGCAGGGGACAGGGAAAGATGGAAATAGATGAGGTGCTGTGGCGACCTCTGAAGGGAACAGACTGGATGGACCTCACCAGGTTCTTTTAACGGTTTCATGAGACAGGTTCTCATAGTTTCCCATCTTTGACGGTGAGACTTCACACTCCGCTGGGAAAAAAATGAGTGTCGTATTGAAGATCACACTTATTATTTAGCACAAGACTAAGCAATGGAGTATGAACCCTCGGTCAAAGGTGGGGGGGAAATATGAAGACCCGCATAGTTAAACCGTTTAGAGGTAAACTGTTGGGGTCCATACAGTCTGCCTAGGGGGGATTTACTCGATGGGTGGGGCACAGCTTCTTAGAGGAAGATCCCCTTGTGGGGCCTCTCCCTGCTGCTGGACAGCCCCCACCAGTAGTCGGGGTATCTCCACATTTTTCTAAGTACAAATTAAGTGACTTTTAAGACCCTTTATTGCCTCTAAAATCAGATATAACGGCAAAAGAAATCAAAGTTTTAAGTTTTACTTAAATTAAATGATGTAAGTTTAGTGCCGCACACATCAACAAACATAAAACTGATTACAACTAGTGCAATGGAAAACTAAATACATAATAATAAAGTGACATCGACGTTCTTCTTCATTGCAAAACCTCGACCAATCAAAGCGCTTTGTTTCACAACGGACAAACAGGAAGTTGTCCTAATTTTTATTTCTTGTGGGATATTGCGCTATTATCAGAAAAATTCAAACAAACTTTAAAAAAAATATAGCCTCACTCATAAATTCCTGCCCCAGACAAAGATACAAAGTGATAGTCCCCTCCAATTTTTAGACCTTAGAAAATGACAGTCAATCTAAGACGTTTTAAGACTTTCAGAAGGATCCGAGGGAATCCTGGCTCTTTTTCTTTTTCAGTAGTGCAACATCCCGGGTTGGTGGACCGAGTCTTTGCTCGGCCCTTTTGCTGCCTCGATCACTCCCAGGGTCTTCATACTTTCCATTCTTGGATGGCGATGTTTCACCAACTACTGATTTTCTTGTTCTACATAAGAAATATGATCTTCCATTCGTCAAAATGAACGTGTCATGAATGTATTACATCATCATTTTCTTCATCTTTGTTGGTTTTCAGCGGTGAAGCGTTTCTTCACCACTCCAGAATCTGTTTTTCCTTCACCGGCCAACAATATTTATAACTATTCATTATTTAATGTTATATGCTTCATGATACATGGATCAGGTGATGTCAGTAAGGGGTGGAGCCTCATGCTCAGATCTTCATCAGAGCTCTCTCTGACCTTTGACCCTCAGTGTGGTGCCGTTATTGAAAGAATCCATCGGGATCTTGATGCAGAGAACTCCTCCGTCATTGGACCAAGCCCTGCCAGAGTGTTATCAGAGGGTGAGTACAGACCCCACCCACAGTTAACCCCTCCTGTAGCAACACCTGGACCGCTGCGTTCCGTATTAGCCATTTCAATGTCAGGGACAAGTCTAATTCCTGGAGTGTCATGTTCAGGTGCAGCAACTGCAGGGAGTTTACAACCTCCAAGAACCTCACTTCTGGACCCTGTGTACGGATGTTTACATCGGAACATTGAAGCTGCTGGTTGCCCCCGACGCCGACCCCCGCTGGATTCTCAGCCAGACGCATCACATCTTCACTCAGGTACCCGAACACACCTAAAACATCGTTATGCTAAGTAGTATGCTAAGGTCAGAGGTCACTCCAGTCATTTCTGTTATTTCTGCAGGCTGGAGTTCGACAGCTGTACGTTCAGATTGATACGGCTGCCATGTAGAAGCTCCTCCTCCACATCTGGAACCAATCACCTTCAGTCTTCTGCTACAGGTGACCTCTTACTGCCTCCTCAACCCAAGTCACTTAAGGTCAAACTGAGACCTGGGGGGTGCAGTAAGAACTGACTGTGACATCCCATGATGCTCCAGCACAATGCATCCTGGATGAACTTAAAAAAATCCCCCCGCCCCCCCCTCTCGTAAACTGGAGCAAAGCATTCTGGGTAAGTGCCTTCATTGTAACTCAGAGACAATCTGAGCCTGTTCCCCTCCTCACCCCTCCCCTATGGCAACACTGCTGGGACCAGACTGCTGCCAGCTGATTGGTCTGTGGGCTGTAGTTTTATTGTGCCAAACTATGCGACCAAACCATTTGACCAGTCAGTGGGTTTAAATTTTTTTAACTGTAATAAATAATTTTGTTTCTTTGAGCCGAATGTTGATCTCCATTTTTATTGATGGTGTCATCAGTTTCCCAGAGGTCAATGTTTTTTTTGTTTTTTTACAGTCCAACAAATCTGTCTGTAAATCTGTCCTGTGTTGTGAGGACCGGTCCCCACAAGTACAGACAAACGCAGGTGTGTTATGACCAGTAGGTGGAGCCGTCCACCATGTGCAGGTGTTCTAGTGCGTTTGGTTCTGCAGTAGTTCGCAGCATATCCACCTCCAGTGGGTGGAGTCGACCTGTGACGACCAGCGAATGGAGCGGGGCGCCGAGGTCACATGACACCAGCTGTCGTAGCGTAGCCGTACATATTTTCTGGTCATCAGCGCCGAGCCGAGCCAGGCCCACACAAACCGTGTCCTCAGTGACGCCTGAAGAGGATGAAGAAGACCGGTGTGAGAACAGCTTCATGGGTTCAATCAGAACCAGTCTTATGGCATGCTAACAGGTCAATTAGCATAGGTTAGCACGCTAAAACACTGTTAACCAGCAGGTTTCATTAGGTGGGTTTACTTGGACTCTTTTATTAAGAATAAAATCGGAAGAAATACCGAATCAGAAAGAAAATAATAAATAAAATGTAAATCATTCTTCCAACGCAACGATTTAAACAAACCAAAGTCTGATTGGATGGTAACGGATCAACGTAATAGCATACTATATTAACCGTTAGCACACTAAATCAAACTAATAATAATTAGCACACTAAATCAAACTAATAATAATTAGCACACTAAATCAAACTAATAATAATTAGCACACTAAATCAAACTAATAATAATTAGCATACAGTGTTTTAGCTTGCTAACCAAGACATTAGCATAGCATGCTAGGAGACGTTTCAGTCTGATTGAAAGAAGGGAAACGTGTTTTTGTGGCCCAACTGCATGAACTTTACCTCAAATGAACCAAAACAACCTAAGGTAACGTCTGTCTTTATTAATGAGTTAAATGATAGCATGGGCGCGCTGATTAGCAAAGGTTGTTTTAGCTTGTTGGCATGGAAAAATTCATTATGATGGGATTTAATATGCGGAATAGGAAACTAAGCCAAAATGGTACCGGCCTATAAATGGAAACAGATGATCTGCTGTGGCGACCCCAAACGGGACAAAGAAGAAGAACCGGAGCTTAATATCACTGACAGAAAAGAAGTAACACTAATTATATCTCTGAAAAGTCGTGGATATCATCCTCTCCGCCGCAGATCCTTTGTGTTAACGTGATTACTCAAAAACTATGACGTGGATCGTTTTCAAATTTAATATCTACGTAAACCTTAGTGCACGGAAGAACTGCAGTGATTTAGGGAATGTTTTCCAGAAGTTCTATCGTTGGTCCGGTTTAGTGCGAAGGAATCTACTCGAGATCTTTCTTGTTTATATCATTTTAATCAACAAGGGGATCGGGGACTTTTCGGGTACATACCCTCGCTGTCAGGGACAACAGCACACGTCTAGTTGGCATAAGGTCTTTTAGCTTGCTAACATGCTAACATGCTAAGAGGCTAAGAGGCTTTTGATGCTGAACAATAAAACCTCGAACACCCCTGAGATCTTTAAGCTTTTGACTGCTAGTATTCAGATGGTCATGTGACCGATGGGCGGAGCATCATGTCATGTTGGCGTATTAATTATAGCCGATGTGTCGCAGATGGTTTCTTAATAAAAATACATTTAGCTTCGTGTCTGATGTGTTGAACCAATCAGACTAGAGGTGTCACTCACCTAGCTCACCCCCTTCCTCCCGCCTCCTCTGGATGATCTGAATCAGCTGATCTGCAGCTTGACTGACCGTCATGAAACGAGGAGGTTCGTAGATCTTCCTTCCTCTGAAACAAAAAGATAAGAGAATTTTTAGAAAAATGAATCAGTCAGAAAAACCCCAACTTTTCTCAGAACGACGACATCATCAACGCAACGTTGCAACTTTTTTCCCAAAATGGAAAGTTTCTATGTGAATTCAAAAAATATATACAAGCTGAACAGTTTTTCTGAGCTCAGTTATAAAACATGACAGATTTCTTTGTGATGGTTCATAGGAGCTAAATTTAGACACAATTGGACCTATGATCGGTAATACACAGAGAAGAAAGTGTGTTTGTCGCACACTTCTCCTCCTAGTGAGTAAAATATGAACTATTAGGGATAAATATGACGCATAGACCTCATCGCCTCGAGTCGACTCATATGCACCAAATTTGGACTCAATCGGAGAATTGATGACCAAAAAACAATGGTTTGAAGATAAAGCTATCCCTTAGGGAGGAAATACGCAACTGTCCTTTCCTCAATTCAACCCAGTTCTTCCTCACATCTAGGTCTATGTGGATATAAAATGTAAAACTGATCCATTAAAGAGTTCTTGAGTTATTGTGTTAACACAGTATCTGCGGCGGACGCCTGATCCTATCTAAAGGAAGCTCGTCACGTGACAGGATACTGGATGACGTCATTTAGACACTTGGAGATTCTTGGATAGGATTAAGTTCTAATGTAACGTCAGTTGTAATCTGGAACTTCACTGCTGGATGTGTTTGAGTACATTCCTAGAGATGCAGTCAGTTTGCTGAACACAGCCGTTGATGGTCACGTCGTACAGACCAGAGATGGAAGTGGAGGATGGCGCCGTCAAAAACCTGAATCTGAACGTAGTTGACTTTAGGAGGTCACAGACTAATGACCTTTTGTTAGGCGCACCACTCCCAACGACGACTCTGTAGTACAGGAGGTGCAAAAAACGTCTCCGCAATAATAAAGAAGTTTAAAGAGACTGGAGATGTTAAAAAAAAATCTGCATGGAAGTAGATGTGTCTGCAAACTGACCCCGCATACTGTGGGGAGGATAGTTCGACTGCCAAAAGGCTCTCCGAGAATCACAGCTAGAGAATTGTAGATGCAGTTGAATGTTGTGGTCAGAATGCCGACATAACAACAGCTGTTTGGGAGGGTAGCAATAAAAACAACCTCTGCTGTCGTCCACACACAAACTAAAGCTGCCACAGTTTGAGAAAACACCACTGGGACGTTCGCTGGAACAAGGTCAGAGGTCAGATGAGACCAAAGTAGAGCTTTTTGGCAACAAAAATCGAAGATGAGTGTGGAGGTAGCAAGAAAGAAAGACATGGAGAAAAGCCCCTCATACCCACTATGAAGTCTGGATGCTGTGGGGTTGTTTTTTTTCCAAAGGACCCGGACATGTTGTTAAAAGACATGGTTCCATGGACTCCATCAAACACCAGCAGATACTGGATGAAGACCTAAAAGCCTGTCAGGAACCTTAAAGTGGGTCGTGGTTGGACCTTCCAGCAGGACAATGTTCTGAAGATCACCTCAACATCAACCCAAGAATGGTTCAGAGATCACAGAATAAAGGTTCTGCCATGGCCATCCCATATACCTGACCTAAACCCTATGGGATGTGCTGAAGAGTACAATCCACAAGCGTGGACCTCAGAACCTGAAGGCGCTGGAGAGGTTCTGTATTGAGGAATGGATCTCAGATCTTCCCCATGTGTCCTCAGACCTCCTCACAGACTACAGAAGGAGACTCAGGGCTGCTATTGTTGCAAAAGGGGGCGGGGCAAACATACTGAATGAAGGGTGACAATAATTGTGGTTCTGAGAAAAGTATTTGCTTTGTGTTAAGAATGTATTTTTTTGTGATGTTCAAGGAGTCAGAGGTCATAATTCTGGATATCACTATTGTTCCTTTGTTTGTTTTTACTGAAACTGAAGTCTAGTATGGAACTAGTGAGAACTGCTGTGTAAAAGCGTCACAATAAAAACATCATAAACAAACTTTACTCTTAAACTCTCGCACAAACCCGACTCTCTCGACTCTCGCTGTTTAATATTCCTCCTTGAATGTTGGACTGGATGAAATAAATCTTTATTGATTTCAAAATGACATCAGCAGTCGTGAATTGCGTCTCTATGAGCTCAGGCGGCGACCGCACGCGCTCCCTGAGGTCTACCACAGACATGTCCTCAGGTGACATCATCATCATCATCATGTAGTTCTGGTTCCTTACCTCATCATGTTCTCCACGCTCTGCTCTTTGACTTTAATGTCTGCAAACAGGAACACAATCAAACACAATCAGTGTCGTTGTTAGTGAGAACAGGCGTAAACATGTTTAGTGTGTAGTGGTGTCATAGGTGTAGAGTCATGACTTTAGAGGGGGGGGTCCAGAACCGGACCAGAAGACGGTACCGTCTTGTTCTGCCAGACCGACTCCACATGACGGATGATGTCTGTTTTTTTTAACTGCCTCTATTTCCAGTCATGGACATTAGAACCAGCTGATATTGTGACCAACACACACACACACACACACTCACACACACAGTCACCAGCATTTATCCTGCCCCCCCCACCAGGACTGTGTGTTTAAGGGGGAGGGGGTCCCTGGGGTCCCTCCAGTGTCTGACGGTCACACTGATTGATGGTGGTGCTCCAGGAAAAACGTAACACCCCTGAACACATCATCCAGCTGCTGCACCCACAACTGATTCTGATACCAAATCTAACCGGTCCACCTTCATGAAACCGGTCCACCTTCATGAAACCGGTCCACCTTCATGAAACCGGTCCACCTGAATCTGATCCCGGGATTCAGGTTATGACTTGGCTTCTGACTACAGAGATTCACATTATGTAGGCTGTTGATCCGGTTGGTTGAAGAGAGTGTGTTTGTGCGTGTGTGTGTGTGTGTCTCACCCAGCAGACAGAGTGTGTGCAGTCCAGCGGTTCTGTTTTTACAGATTTTATCGTAGAAGCTCTCCGGTTTCCACGTCTCCGTCCAAAACACTATCGACACCGTCTCCCCAAAGTTATACAACTACACACACACACACACACACACACACACACACACACACACACACACACAGGTCAGAGTTCAGTTGCTGTCAGGAAATCTAAAGTGAAAATAGAAACTTGTTATTTGTTTGCTTCTCTCTTTGTTTACAGAAAAATAAAATGCATTCATATTTTTATTTATGCTAAACCTGTTATGTAGGAATAAAAATAGCAAAACTTCATTAATAAATCCCTTTCAGAACAAAAGAAAAACATCAATTATGGGAAAACATATTCAAACACATCATCAGAGAATCATATTATAAAAATGAATAAAGACAAATGAGCCAAACAGAATATTTATATTTTGCTACATTTCAGTTTGATTTAATCCAGAGAAAGAATGAGGGGGGTGGGAGGGGGGGATCAGGTGGTGAGTTGGCGGGCCGTTGGAATAATATACAGCGATCCCACAGACAACAGGGGCTGATGGGAATGACTCCCAGGATTATTTACATAGCCCGCCACTCATTAGCATCCATTAGCATAGTAACAACCTCCCAGAGGAGACGCTACCAGCTCTGCTAGCATTCATGCTAATCTGTGTTTTTGTTTGTGGAAACCTGGGTCCTGCCCTCTGATTGGCTGCTCTGATGATTGATGAGGTCATTGACCTAACGACATCACTTTAATGGGTTTCATCAGCAGATGGGGCAAACGCCCACACACACAACCGGCTATACACACACACATACGGACCCAGCTACACACACACACACACACACACACACACAGCAGAGGGATTATCCCCAGCCATGAATGTTAGGCAGAACAAAGCTTCCAGAAATCCAGGAGAGTCACACCTTCTTACTTTAAGGAGGATTGATTTGGTTAAGGTGGACTGGTTTCAGTAAGGTGGACCGGTTTCATTAAAGTGGACCGGTCAGATTAAGGTGGACCGGTTTCATTAAAGTGGACCGGTTTCAGTAAGGTGGACCGGTTTCATTAAAGTGGACCGGTCAGATTAAGGTGGACCGGTTTCATTAAGGTGGACTGGTTTCATTAAGGTGCCATTACATTATAACCACTCTCAGGGGTTGTCAGAATAACACTAAGTATCTTGTTACCATGGCAACTATTTCAGGAAAGTTTTAGATGGATTCATTATTACTCATGTTCCACAGCACAGGTGTGACGTACCTGCAGCCCACAGCAGCCCACTGCGTTCATGATGGAGGCATTGTGGATGACTTTGTACGGTATCCCACAATCCACTGCTCTCAGGACCAGGTCACTGTGGGTTGTTGCTCTGCAGGAAGACAAACAAAGATCCCGTGGAGTGGAGATGTGGAGTAGAGAGGAGTCTGTGGAAACACTGACTCAGGGAGTGACGTAGAGATGCTGAGGTCACCGCCGAGGTGAAACCAGAGCTTGATGAAAAATAAAGGTTTAGTCTTCAGTTGGTCCAAACAGAACCAGAGCCAGCATCTCTTTTCATGCAAACTGTAAAACCAACATTCCGCAGAACAAAAGTCAACATTCTTCAGACCGCCAGCTGCAAACGGGCCGCACTCTGTCATTAAGACGAGGAGGAGAGGAATCTGGTGGTTTCTGGGAGAATCGGCGAGCGTGCCGCTCCGAGTGGAGCTCTGTGGTCACATCAAACTCCTGACGTGCTGACTCAGCAGAACCGTGGATCACGTGACTCACCCGAACGGGTCGCCCACCACCAGGAAGGCCACATCAGTCACATCCGCATCCTTCAGGATCTCGTCGGCCCCCTGCTCCACCAGATCCCTGTCGGCCAGGATCAGCTCCTTCCCGTAGAACTCCTCCTGTGGGGGGAACAGAGTACTCCTCAAGACAGAGTAATCCTCAGAGTATTACTACAACAACAGAGTATTACTACAACAACAGAGTATTACTACAACAACAGAGTACTACTACAACAACAGAGTACTCCTCAAGACAGAGTAATCCTCAGAGTATTACTACAACAACAGAGTATTACTACAACAACAGAGTATTACTACAACAACATAGTAATACTACAACAACAGAGTACTCCTCAAGACAGAGTAATCCTCACAGTAATACTACAACAACAGAGTACTCCTCCTGTGGGGGAAACAGAGTACTCCTCAAGACAGAGTAATCCTCAGAGTATTACTACAACAACAGAGTATTACTACAACAACAGAGTAATACTACAACAATAGAGTAATACTACAACAACAGAGTACTCCTCAAGAACAGAGTAATCCTCAGGGTATTACTATAACAACAGAGTAATACTACATCAACAGAGTAATAATACAACAACAGAGTACTCCTCAAGAACAGAGTAATCCTCAGAGAAAAAATACAACATCAGAGTACCATTTCAGTGCAGGTAAACAGAGTACTCCTCATGGACATAGGAATCCTCAGAGGAATCCTAAAACAACACAGTAATCCTCTTAAGTGGGGAAAAAAAGAATACTCAAATAAAATGTAATCCTGCAAAAACAGAGTACTCCCAAAGAATAGAGTAATCCTCAGTAACAGTGTAATACTCAGAAATAATATTTAAATGTTGCTGAGCGACCATTGAATTTTATTTTCCCTTGAAATGTACTTCCCTCGTTCACACAGTGAACCTGTCCAGGTTCACACAGTGAAACAGTCCAGGTTCACACAGTGATACAATCCAGGTTCATAGAGTGAAACAGTCCAGGTTCATAGAGTGAAACAGTCCAGGTTCACACAGTGAACCTGTCCAGGTTCATAGAGTGAAACAGTCCAGGTTCACAGAGTGAAACAGTCCAGGTTCACACAGTGAACCTGTCCAGGTTCATAGAGTGAAACAGTCCAGGTTCACACAGTGATACAATCCAGGTTCATACAGTGATACAGTCCAGGTTCATAGAGGAAACAGTCCAGGTTCATAGAGTGAAACAGTCCAGGTTCACAGAGGAAACAGTCCAGGTTCACACAGTGATACAGTCCAGGTTCACAGAGGAAACAGTCCAGGTTCACAGAGTGAAACAGTCCAGGTTCACATAGTGATACAGTCCAGGTCCATAGAGGAAACAGTCCAGGTTCACATAGTGAAACAGTCCAGGTACATGATTAAACAGTCAGTATTACATTCTGGCGTTTCGTGTACATAAAATCAATTTAGTATTTTTTGACAGCTCTGATGTCTCTTGTGAATCTTGTGTTTACTTCCTGTCACGTGATGACGCCTCTGATCACGCAGAAATAAATGAAGCTCGGATATAGAAGCCAACCATTGTGGGGTATAAATCATGTCCTTCCCGAAGAAAAACCACAACGAGGGGGAGGAGGAAGATAAAGAAGAAGAACCGTGGACTGAACCCGTGTTCTGTCTGGTTCCCCTTCACTCTGCTCCCACTCACCAGAGCTTCTTTGCCCACAGTCAGGATGGAGGTGTAGGCCTCCAAGTAAACTCTGGAGCAGGACTTCACCGCCTCCAGACCTTTCACCGTGATGTCCGCCGCATCCCCCAGACCCAAACCGATCAGATACAGCATCCTGCAGGCTCCAGTCTCTGTTCCGAGTCGGTGTCACACGTTAAACTTCATGGAGACGTCTCCTCTGTCAGATCTCACGTGTAGTCTCAGTGGAGAGACTGGATTACGACATGCCGAAAAGTGTTTCCCGTTTTACCACAGCTACGTCCGCGTTACGTTAAGTCCCAGCCTCTGCTGATAAATCTGTTTCTTCAGTTATTTTTTACTTATAAACAAACATCTGTGTAATAAATATTGACCAATTTAATGTAATCTGGTGTTTTATAATGTTATCTTTAGTTCGGCTCTGATTCACCGAAATAATTATTCTGAAAATAAATATTATACACCAAAATATGCATTTAATTTAAACATCATGGAACACATATTGACGAAAAAGTCGTAATATTGCTTTAAAGTCATAACATTACAAGTATTGAGTTGAAACATTACAGGACTAACGTTGTAACTCCACAAGAAAAAAAAATGCAGGCTATAATCACAATATTACCAAAAAAAAGTCATACTTTCACAAGGCAACGTAATTTTATCTTAAAAAAAACTTTATTTATAGAAAATTTCAAACTAATAAAAACAAAGAGAGAATAAAACTATTACAAGAATTTAGTGAGAATAATTCAATAATAAAGTTGTAATAATACAATAACAAAGGGATTTATGAGACAATAAAAATTAACCATGATTCAGTAACAAAGCTGTAATAATTCAATAACAAAGTTGTAATAATACAATAATAATGAGATTTATTAGACGATAAAAGAAACAATGATTTTATAACAAAGCTGTAACCAACAGAACAACCAACCGACAAACCAACCAATCTTCCAACTAGTCGAAACAATAAAACATCCCACCATCGCTTCCTTGGTCGGTTCCATCGGTTGGTCGGTTCGTTGTGTTACTGGAGCAATGAACCAAATTTCCCATAACTCTGTTGGATCTTGTATTTGGGGGGGTTTTTTCCCCTCTCAATCCTGTAAAAAACATTATTTGACATTTTTGCAATTATGCAAAATTTGCTGAGCCAGTTTCCACAGAACTCTGTGGATGGGCGGGTCATAAACTTTTGGCTGGATAGTGCATCTCAACCCTGAGTGCGTTTAATTGTTTAAGACGAACTCTCTCTCTCTCTCTCCCTCTTGTGGTTCCCATGGTGACTGTGGTCGACAGCGCGGCGTGTGAAAGCAGTTTGGTTGTGAATGAGTTGTGGGAAACGTCGCTTCTCCACCTCCTTTCTTCCCTTCCCCTCTCTCTCTCTCTCTTCAGTCTTATTTCTCCCTCGTTCTACCCTTGTTGTGGTAAACAACCTTCTGCAGACCACGTGACCTGCCCCCCCCCCCCCCCCCCCCCCCCCCCCCCCCCCCCCCCCCCCCCCCCCCCCCCCCCCCCCCCCCCACCCCACCCTCACCCCCCAATCCCCCTCACTCTTTTAACTGGGAACCAGTTAATGACTGGGATGGTTGGAAGGTTACATAATGGGTTCCTCTCCCTTTTTTTGGGGGGGGGGGTGCAGAGGAGGATTGTGGTCTTTTGTTGCTGTGTGTCGGGGCTTGTTCGGCGCCAGTCATCCAGAGAATCGATGCTACGTCCCTCTGTTAACTGTTTCTCTTCAGCCTCAGATGCCGATCCTGATCCTGATTCTGTTTCAGTAGATCCTGGTTCCAGAGGAGCTGGACCGGCCCCGATTCTAGAGGCGAACCTCACAGCGGGACATGAACCCAGAACCTTTCTTTCTGCTGTGGAGGAGGTGTGCAGAGTGAAAGCTGTAGCCTTGGTTTGACTCCGAGAGGTCCGACCCATGCAGACACAAGAACTGTTTGGTTCTGTAGCTTGTTGTTGGATCTCGACCCGACCTGACTCAGAATGCTGACATCAGCTTTTATGTGTATTAAAGAACTGCTTATAATGATAAATAACCAGGACAGTAAAATCACAGCGTTTTAAATGAAAATACATTGTTTTCTATGTATAAATGAAGATTTAAAAACGTAATAAAAAAAAGTTCCAGTAAAATCAGGAAAGGAATGACGTTTTCAAGAAGTGACTGATTTGTTTGGAGGTGGTTCCAGAGGTGAGTGTAAAGGCTCCATCCCCAAATGAGACGCGAACACGCGCCGGGCGACACAAATGATGAAAACATGGTTTATTTTTCATTCCTTTTATTCACATCCTCCAGATTTTACTCCCCACCTATCTTCAAGTATGAGTTCACAGCTGCAGCAGCTAAACGGGTTCAAAGATGATGAGCGACACAGTGAAGACGTCACCGGTGGGTTCAAGGTGGAGGTGGGACCGCAGCAAGGATCGGCTCTGAGCCCCTTCTGGTTTTGTTACTGTGATGCTGACCGGAGTCTTCTGACGCGTCACTCGTTTTGAACGACGCCGTTGTAGCTGTCGACCTCAGCGACGCCGCATTTTCAGGCCTCCGACAGAAACGCAATCCTCCAATCAGGTGAGTCCATTCGCTACAAGTACTTCCACTATAGGAGCATGAAGTAGTAGTACATGAGTACTACAGCTATCGCGGTTCATAAACGTGAAACATCACCTCTTCATGGACTGTTTCCGGGGGGGGGGGGGATATTTACTTCTCACGATGACGTTGGAAGCAGGAAAGATGGACAAGCAGAAGAATCTGAGTGACTTTGACAAGGACCGGATTGTGAAGGTCAGACGACTCAGTCAGAACATCTCCAGAACCGCAGGTCCTGTTGGGTATTTATGGTCTGCAGCAGTTAAAACCCACAGATGATGTGATGTCACAGGATTCTGATGCGAGATGTTTCTGCAGCTGTGATCATAGCTGAGCTTCATCAACCATCATCATCGGACCAGGACGATGTCTGATGGTCCCATCTTCTCTCTGGACCATTAATGACATCATGCATCTTCCCTGTGTTCCATGTGTTCCATGTGTTCCCTGTGTTCCCTGTGTGACGAGTTTCAAGGTAAAACCTTCTTCTGGGGTCATTGGAGACATCTGAAGGTCAGAACCGATGTCCTGGATCAGATGTCAGCGGCGTCACGCGGCGGTACGCCGACTCTAACAGCAAATAAGGACGGGATCAGGAAGTAGAGCGTCGGATCAACAGACGGAACCAGAGGAAGAGGCTTTTTCAGGTGCGGCAGGTGTTTTGAGTCAAAACTTTTCCTGCTGCTTCACTGCAAACGAATCTGTTACACAAATACTGAGAGGAGGACTGAAGTACTTCATGAGGGAACTCAGGATTTACTGCAGAGGAACTAAGCTGTGAGGGAACAGAGACCCAGTATGAGAACAGGCGAAAGTTTCCTTGGTTCCTGCGAGGGAACCGAGAAATATTGCTAAGTACTGTAAGGGAACCTAGAAGTTTTGCCTGGTACTGCAAGGGAACCGAGAATAGTTTTCTGTGGGAACATAGCAGTGTTGTGAAAGAACGGTTGATAAATAACAAGGGAACAGAGGTATTTGGTATTTTTTCCTTGCAATATTTCTTAGTAATGCAAGGGAACAGCACCATCACATATAGTGACCCCTCACAGGGAACATAACTGTTGGGGGAACCGAGGTATTATTTCTTTGTAGTACTTGGTAGTACTGCTATTGTGAGGTTCCCTCATAGTACTGCGAGGGTTCAAGAAGTATTTAAAGAGGACAGGAAAGCATCGCGAGGGGACATAGAAGTATTGAGAGGGAACACAGAAGTATTGTGAGGGAACATATGAATTGTTTCCTTGCAAAAGTGTTCCCTCATAGTACTGTGAGGGAACACAGATATATTCCAAGAGGTGAACAAGTATTGGGGAAAATACTGAAGTATATTGAGGGAACAATTAAGTGTTATGAGGGAAGTCAAGTATTTCAAGGGAACATGGTATGTTGGTTGCGCCTCAGGTGAACATGTGATCAGTCACCTGACAGAATGTCTCCGATTTGAAGCTTTACTCGATTCATTTCCTGCCAATCAAATCTTTATGCAACGAGTTACACAACAGATCGAGGAGGGAGGACGGAACCAGGGATGAGCGGGGGGGGTTGATGATGAGGAGGGTGAGGAGGCCCTGGTTTCTTTGTGGCTCCCACAGAAACATCTCCAATTACAGGACAAAGGCGACCCATTCAGGCCCGCAGCTCCAACTCTGCAGCTTTGCATGTCTAATGAGAACTCTGCTGAATGCTAAGAGGACCCCAGGGTGCTGCAGAGGCCTCCGCACCCCCACCCACCCCCCTGTACCCCTCTGCGGCCGGACGTCCAGGCAGGGCCTCCCGTGTCTGTGGACCCAGACCTCAAACTGGGTGATGAAGGATAATACTGGACCAGCGCTGAACAATCCGATGTAGCTCCTCCGAGACGTTTAGTTCCACGTCGGTTCCACCGTTTTTATGAAATTTGGGAAAAATGCTCAAAAAATCTTGAAATTTTAAGAAAAATATTAAAAACATTCCTGGACCCACTGCTCCGTCTGGACCGGCACCAAAAAGAGTCGCTGTAAAATTCCAAATGAAATCCTAAATATCACAAGAAAACAAACATCAAGCGTCGTTTAAAGAAGAAAGTCACGTTTAAAAAAATTTACATTTTCATTATACAAGAAATAGTCGAGAAAAATCAAGATGGAATATTTGAGAAAAGTTCAGTTCTGAAAGTATCTGTTTATATTTTCTTTTACGGGGAGCAGAATGTGTTCAGGCTAAAAATGCTAACAATGCTAACAATGCTAACATGCTAACATATTCTAGCTTCAGTCTCCTTTTATCTCAGTCAGATGACGTTTACGTGTGGATGAAATAATTACGGCTCTCATCCTTCTTTTACTTTGCGGGGTAAACCGCCGTGGTCTGATGTCTTCCTCGCGGCGGAGAGTAAGTACTTCCTGTAGAGACGGCGTCCAGAACCAGACGGACGCTTTGATGTCATTAACTTTTAATCTCATATTGGTTTTCTGTCTTTCTGCCTTCAATGGAAGAAAAAAAAAGCCGTCATTCAATCAGAACTCAGCAGACCGAGAAGTTCAAAGTGATTCCCGATGACCTCTGACCTTTACACACCTCTGTATGTAAATAAAAATCAGAGGTCACTGTTATGTAGTTGAGTATTTCCTGGTCATGTGACCCCGCCTCATCTTCTCAGAGGCTAACATCGTATTCATCCATCGCATTGACATACAACACTCAGCCATAACATTATGACCACCCGCCTAATATAATGTAGGTTCCCCTTTTGTGGCCCAATCAGCTCTGATCTATTATGGTATGGAGTCCAACAGAGTGGAGAAGAAGAATAAATAAAGAAATCTTCAAGATTTCAGAAGAACAAAAATGTAAATCTTAATATTTACAACAATGAAGTTGTAAATTGGTTAAAAAAATTAAATTCCTAATATAAGTAGAATAAATTAACAGAATATATTAATATGATTACAAGAAAAAAATCAAGTTGTAAATCTACAGAATGTAATTTTATTTGAAGAATACATTAGTTTAGATTTTAATCTTTAGAGAAAGTTCTCGATATTTGAAGAATGAATTTATAGATTTTACAATAAAGTGACGATAGTACAAGAATAAATCTAATGTCATAAAACTCATGACATTAGAAGAATAAAGTTATAAAGTTTAATATAAAAGAGTCATGATATTAGAAGTGTACAGTTGTAAATTGTAAAATGTACAACTTTTTTTACCAATAAAGTTTTATTCTTTTATCTCCTGCTCCTGATGGACCTCACGGCCCAACGGCACTAAATGGCAGCCCAGTTTTATTTTTCCTCTTTCTTCATGTTCACGATTTCAATCAGAACAATCCATCAGACACCCCCACCCCCCACCCCCCCTAATACGTCCAAGATTCCCTCTCAACCCCGCCACCTTCTTGAGGGTGGCGATGGCGAGCCTCCACATTCCTCTGCAGCGGGGAAACAAGGACTAATAGGACAGGAAGTAAGAGAGGAAGAGACCGGCTAATGCTTTCCTGTTACTCACGCGGCCCGTCCAGACCATAATTACATGTTGCAGTTAAAGTTTCACTGATGCGGAATGTTAGAGACCAGAACCGAGACACAGATCAGAACCAATAAGTAAAATGGGTCATGATAATAAAGAGGGAAAGAACCCGACCAGTTACTATGCAAAAACTTTTGTTCTGGTCTCCACTTATGGCCAGAACCAGGACCTGCTTTGAATCTGCGCACACTCATCAGCCATAACATTGCAACCACTGACAGGTGAAGTGAGTAACATTGGTTACCTCATTGATGCATGTGCGTCTCTTACCTGGGGGGGGGAGAAATGGTACCAGGATGCATTCTGGGAAGAAGACAAGCTGGAGAGTCAGTGTGAAGCTTTGGACCACGTCGACCAGATCTCAGTACAACCCATAATCTGTTCAAGTCCTGGTACCAGACACCTCAGCCCACCTTCAGCGGTTCCGTAGTCCATGTCTGGATGGGTCAGGGCTGTTTTTGGCGTCAGAAGGGGGGCTATTCAAGATAAGGCGGGTGGTTATAATGTTATGGCTGATTGGACTGTGCAGCCCGACTGTCCTGCGAGAACCTCAAATTTGAGCAGATGTCGTGGCGTGGACGCAATAAGTCGCACAAACAGGAAAAACTCTAGTGAAGGACATTTACCTCAAAGGTGTACTTGAGTACAGCAGCTGAAGAAAAGGTCAAAGGTCATAGGCCTGACCCACTTCGGATCAATCGGGTGATTTAGGATGAAGCTGTCCACGCCGTCAAAGGGTTAACATGGACCTGCCCCGATGCCAAGAGGTTGCCTGGAACCCAGAACCTTCTCGCTGCTCACCATGTCGTTGGAACTCCCCCTTATATAACAGCGAGGATGAAATCTAATTCCTGGAAATATTGGAGAAATGGAGTTTGAGGGGAGAGTGGAATCCAGAGGCCAGCCTCAAACCTCGCTGCTGATCCTCCAGTGTTCTGAAACTGTGTAAAACTCTGACTTTGTAAAGTCAGGATTCCATTACTATTCATTCACGTCACCTGATTCCGGGCCCGTAGGAATTCTGGTTCTCCTACTCCTTGATTCTGCGGTTCTTCGTCTCTGTTCCGTTGCCCCTCTTCCCCTCTTCCCCCCTGCTTCCCTCCAGCCGTCGTCATGGCGATGCTTCGCTATGCAGCTCAGAGGAAAGAGGCTTTTGTTATCCTCAACCTCTTTCACCCCAACGCCGCCCCCGTCCTCCACCCCTTCCCTTCACCACCCGTTCAGCTCCTCCACAGCTCCGTCCATTTTCCGACTCGGAGCAGAAAAGTGGGATCGGGCACTGGTCACATGATCCAGATACATTCCCTCGTTAAGATTGGCTTCATGTCGTTCCCAGTCAGGATATTCCCTCTGTGCTACTGGGATCATACTGGGATCATACTGGGATCATACTGGGATCATACTGGGATCACACTGGGATCATACTGGGATCATACTGGGATCATACTGGGAATGTATTTACACGTATAAATGAGTGGAGTTTTATAAACTAAAAACAAAAGAAAGAGGAAACACACTGGAATTATATTTGGAATAAATGAACTGTTTCTACATTTGGGAATATTATGAAACTGATATTGGAACATGACGGGAATGTTTAGAGATTAAACTGGGATAACAGTGGAATAAACACAGACTCTTATTTTGGTAACACATTGAGATAACTCTGGGAAAACTGGGGGGGGGGGGGAAAGGTCAAATAGTGGGAATATATTCATGTCAAAGTATAAAATACATGATATGGAATATAATATGGAATATAATATGAGACTATATTAACTCTATATATGAGAACTGAGGACTGAGTCTGTTAGATTGGATTTGTATGAGAGCAGTATTACGGCGGTGAGGTGTGCAGTAGGAGTGACGGATGGGTTCAAGGTGGAGTTGGGACTGCATCAAGGATTGGTTCTGAGCCCCTTCTTGTTTGCTCTGGTGACGGACAGTCTGACAGATGAGGTCACACTGGAGTCTCTGCGGACTATGATGTGGGTGGATGACATTGGTATCTGTAATGAGAGTAGGGAGCAGGTGGAGGAAGACTTGGAGAGGTGGAGGTGTGGGCTGGTGAGAAGAGGAAGAGACAGAATCCATGTGTTTGAATGAAAAGGGAGGCAGGAGGAACAGTGAGGATGAAGGAGTAGAGGTGGAGAAGGTTGCAGGAGTTTAAGGACTTTAAGGCATGGCAAGATGGAAACAGATGATCCGACCCCTGAGGGGAACATCCCAACGAAGAAGATGATATTTGTACGAGGACCAAAACTGGAATACACTGGGATTAAACTGGAACCACAGTGGAATCTTACTTGGAAATATTGGGAACATATTCATCATGTGATCTGGACTAAAGGAAATATTCTGGGTCAAACAGGGAGGATCCAGTCCCTAGTTTTCTTACATATTCCCGGCATGGTTATATTTCCAGTATTCCCAGTAAAATCCCAATATTCCATATAAGACCCTAGTATGATCCAAATATTCCCGGTATCATTCCGGTATGATCCCAAATACGGGAATGTTTATTAGATGTCAAAGGTCACCTGAGTCTCCCGGCGGTTCCAGTCAGACCAGTCGACCTGATTGGCAGAAACAATGGAGCTGCTTGGACAGGAAGTGAGGTCCTGGCACAGACATCCCGCAGTGATTATCCCACAATGCACCTCTCAGAGCTGGTGTCGACCTGCTCCTGTGGATAAAGATTAGAGCATCGTAAATTTGCTGAGGTGCGAGGTGTTGATGATGTCATCACGTCCGGTCGCGATGTTGTGGAACACTTCCTGTCCTAGAGCGTCAAACATAGTTCGCTGTTTTCTGCGAAGAATCTTAGATTGTCCTTTCAAGGGTCAGAATTAATTCACGCACAAACCAGTTGGTGGGAACCTACAGGGAACAACTGGAAGAGTTCTCATGGAGTTCTGACCGCGTTAGTAGTCATAGTGGTACCGAGGTTTTGGCCGGACTTCCTGCTGCTCAAACCCTCCCCGATCCACCAGTGTACGTCTGTTAGCTTACGCATTAGCATCGCTAGAACCAGCAGCAGTTTTATGTTCTGATGATGATGATGGAAGCAGCTTCTTCCGTCTAGGTGATTTGATGAGGTTATGGACCAGGAGACTCCTCCCACCCTCATGTTTGAGTTCCCCAGAAAGTTTGACTCCGCCCCCAGTGACCTAACAGATATGATGGGGGTCGGGAGACTCCTCCCATCCTCATGTTGGAGCTAATATTATTGATATTTTCTTACTTTATACTATTTACATAATGTTCACAATTATAATATTTATTATATATATATATATATATATATATATATATATATATATATATATTAATATTTAATATTTTAGCACTTTGAGATTTGATCCAAATGTAAAGTGCATTATAAATTAAATGTATTATTATTATTATTATTATTATAAACATTAAATAAAATAAATAAATAAAAATCTACATTTTTTTACAAGTGACATTTATTTATTTATTTATTTATTTATTATTATTATTATTTAAAAGAGCAAACCAAGTACGTCAGTTGTTCTGGTGTTAGTTAATTAGTTAAGTGAGTTATATAGTTATTGGATCTCATTAATATTATTAATATTATTAGGTGCATTTCCGACGTAAAGGAAAAATAAATAATAATATCAACAATGGTAAAATGTCATAAAAGGATAATTGTTGTTTTTATTGTATTATATTATTATTACTATCACAGGGGCTGTATTAGAAATAATTATAAACATATCAATAAATAATTCTTAAATGTATTAATATAATACAACATTATTAACATTATTATTTAATTACATTACATTATTAAATAATTATGAACATATCAATAAATAATTCTTAAATGTATTAATATAATACAACATTATTAAATATGCATTTAACGTAATTATTAAAATAGAATTAATATTATGGCGCGGTGTTAGAAATGACAATATATTAAATAAAATCCATAAAACATTTGGGTTAATTATAATTATGACTTTTAATCAATCAATCGGATTTTATTAATTCAACACCATTCCAAACAAATAAAATCTGTTTTAATTGTGATTGACAGGCGGGGAGAAAAAAATGAATTAAGACGTAAAAAATACGAAGATGGATTTAAAGACAATAAAATGTGAATTTAAGATAATTATATAAAAAAAAATTTTTTTAAATACAATTAAATGTTATCAGAGTGAAAGGAATAAAAATTTAAAAGAGATAAATAATAAAGTGAACCAAAATAAAAGTATACACAAAAAATTAAAAAATAAATAATAATCATCAGGATCAAAACATTAACATAATAAAATCAAGGAAATATTTATAAATATAATAACGTCATAAATGAAATTATACAATTATAATTTTATATATGGGACTGAATGAGTGAAAGCAGGAGGAGGGTAGCAGCTTCATCCTCCTCATCCTCAGTGTGTGTGCTCGCGCGCGCGTGTGTGTGTGTGTCTGCTGGGCTCGCGCCGCTGTAGGACGGTTCTTTTTTTCCCTGCGGACTGAGGCTGGAGGTAAAATCTTTCCTCTTCTGTGAATCTGGTTCCGACCGTCGCTGGAGCTTCAGCAGAATCTCAGCTCGCTGCTCTCAGGATGATGAAGTCAGGTTTTAATGATCCTGAACTCTCTGATGGCGAAACACAGACGGAATAAACCCGGATTAAATCAGAAGGTAAAAAAAAAAAACGCTCCGGAGCCACGTTCAAGATTAGAGACGAACTTTAGGAGAATTTATTCTCCTGGTGACGTCACAACAAGTTTAATGTCCTTTGGCCGGTTCATCTCCCAGGTTTAAACTTAAATAGGTGTGACGAAAGAAACGTGTAAAAGATCAAGTGTGGATGTTTAAATTCCCTCCTGCTGTGTTTCCTCTGAAGGTCAGTATGAATATAAAAGAAGTTTATTTAAAAGGACAGAAGGAAGTTTTTAAGGTCGTTTGTTTTCCTGCAAGGTGGTTAAAAACAGTTATTCAGTTATTAATCCGTCTTACTGGGTCAGTGTGTGACTATAGATGATCCGAGCCGATTATTTATCCGTGTTTCAGTCTGGTTTACAGTGTAAACGCTGCAAATTTATGCAGTTTGAACTGATTAGAAACCAGATTTTTTTATTGGATCGCTCTGTGAATTCTGCAGATATATGACTCTAATGACCCGTGTCAGTCCGAGGTACTGGTTCTGATCGGTGGTTTTCTCCTCTAAAACTGATGCATTCACAGATTGTGACTCTGAAGTTTATGAAGTAAAAGATTTAAATGATGCAAAAACTGTTTTTATATCCACACTTTCTGCTCTATAAGTATAAAAACTCACAGATTCTCAGTCGTTTAAATGTTAAAAAGTTGTCCAGCAGTCGTTTGTTCACCTGCCAAATAATTAGAAACACCAGTTGGAAGTTTTTTTTATTGATTCAGTTTGTCTCTGACGGGTTTTTGGTTTTTCTGATCAGAAAACTTAAACGACGTGAATTTAATCGGGAATATATAGAATCCTCTTTGACGCCGTTGATCTTTTGTGTTAACGCTCGAACAACCGTTTCACGGATCATTTGCAGATTTTACACCCACGTAGGCCACAGCGTGAGGAAGAACTGGATCCATTTTGACAAAAGTCAGTTTGCACATTTCCGCCACTAGGGGCAGCTTTATCTCTAAAATCTCTCAAGTGTCTGATTTAAGGCATATTTGATGGAAATGTAAACGTAAATCTCACATTCTTTACTCTGGTAGTTCATGTTTTACTCACTAGGAGGAGTTTTTTTTCATTTTCATAAAAGAGATCGGACATAACCTCCTCACCTGGTCTGATTTATAACTTTTTTTTTTATAACTTGTATTTGCCATATTTTGCTATAATTGTTTAGATTTCACTCGATGTGGCGGCGGATTCTTTTAATGACTCAGCATTTTTTCTGGCTGTAAATAATCCCACATCCATGACTCTGCGGTCCTCTGGGTTCTATAAGTGAATTCTTTGTTTGATGGCTCAATAGCAGGAATAGGAATGTCGTTTTTTTTCATCGTAATATGTTTGTCGGAGAAGTCAAACTTTTTGCTGACTCGACAGAAAAAGTTGGGTTGAGTCGTTTTGTTCGATCAGGGGGGATTGATGGTACGACGCAGGAGATCCGGGGCTTTTCAGGGATTTACCCTTGCGGCCCATCTCGGACTTAAAACAACAAACAAGTTTAAGTCGTTGTGTTAAAGTTGTTTTTCTAACCAGCAACATGATTATAAATCAGCGAAAGATAATAAAACGGGTTTTTTTTTATTGGATCGGCTTGTGGTTCCGATTGATGTGAGGGGATAAAATACATGTTGTTTCAGTCGGGTTTATAGGTTTGGGTCTGCGGGTTGTATTAAACTCACAGGCTGAAGTGAGTCGCGACCATTTGACGTGATTGACATCAGATTTCTTATATATTTTTTTTTTCCGACTAACGACCTCAGCAGAAATCGGTTACGGACGCTTTAATGTCGGCGCCGAGGAAGAAAACTGACGGAAAACGATTCTTTGCGGGTTCTACTTCTTCAAAGTATTTATTAATCTAATATCTGAGGCACTCAATAACATTTATATCATGAAAAGAGACATTTTTGAAGGTTTTATTGATGAGTTGGTGAATTCTGCAGGTTTGTTTGTTGATAAGAACAAAACTTCAGTCTGATTTACAGTAAAAACGGGTTTTACTGCAGTTCTTCCTCTCAAAGGGACTGAAGCTCCAGTTCTTCTTCATGTCCTTCTCAAGATCTGAGCAGAAACCAGTGATTGAAGGTTTTGTGGGCCCCTCTCTCCAACCGCCATCTCTCTCTCTCTCTCTCTCTCTCTCTCCCTCTCTCTCTCTCTCCCTCCCTCTCTCTCTCTCTCTCTCCAGGACCATGTTCCCCTCCAGCACCACGACTCCCTCGGCTCCTCCTCAGGGGTCCTACCTGACATGAAGGACTGAACTTTGAGGAAACAGCGCCCCCCGCTGGACCCCCGCCGCACCTGCAGGCCATGGCTGAGCCCAGCTACTCCGACCTGATCGCCATGCACTACAACTACACCGGAAAGTTCCGCAAGACGCAGCAGGACTCCGGTCTGAAGGCCGACTCGGTGGTCTTCATCATCGTTTGCTGTTTCATCATCCTGGAGAACATCCTGGTCCTGACGACAATCTGGAGGACCAAGAAGTTCCACAAGCCCATGTACTACTTCATCGGGAATCTGGCGCTGTCCGACCTGCTCGCCGGCGTGGTCTACACCGCCAACATCCTGTTGTCGGGCGCCAACACCTACAAGCTGACACCCACCCAGTGGTTCTTCAGGGAGGGCAGCATGTTCGTGGCGCTGGCGGCGTCCGTCTTCAGCCTGCTGGCCATCGCCATCGAACGCCACCTCACCATGCTGAAGATGAAGCTCCACAACAACGGCAACACCTGCCGCGTCTTCCTGCTCATCAGCACCGTGTGGATGATTGCGGCGGTTCTGGGCGGACTGCCGGTGATGGGCTGGAACTGCATCCAGAGCATGACCCAGTGCTCCACCGTGCTGCCGCTCTACCACAAGACCTACATCCTGTTCTGCACCACGGTCTTCAGCATCATCCTCATGGCCATCGTGGTGCTCTACGCTCGCATCTACGCGCTGGTGCGAACTCGCAGCCGCAAACTCGTCTTCCGTAAGGTGTCCAACGGTCGCAGCAACTCCGGCACCAACATCAAGAGCTCCGAGAAGTCGATGGCGCTCCTCAAGACCGTCATCATCGTCCTGAGCTGCTTCATCGCCTGCTGGGCGCCGCTCTTCATCCTCCTCCTCCTGGACGCGGCCTGCGAGACGCTGAGATGCCCCATCCTCTACAAGGCCGAGTGGTTCCTGGCGCTCGCCGTCCTCAACTCCGCCATGAACCCGCTCATCTACACCCTGACCAGCAACGAGATGCGACGCGCCTTCCTCAAGACGCTGCTCTGCTGCACCGCCTGCATCCGGCCAAAGTTCACCGGGCCGATCATGGGGGCGGAGTTCAGCCGCAGCAAGTCGGATAACTCCTCCCACCCCAACAAGGAGGAGGCGGAGTACACGCCGAGGGAGACGACGGCGGCCTCTTCGGGAAACATCAACCCGTCATCCTAAAGGCTTGGATGTAAACGAGTGATGGGGCGTAGCGTTGGCGTCGGAACAGGAAACTGGCGTAGAGGTGACCGATGATGTCATCAGCGGTCCATCTGAACCCAAACTCACAGCACTTTCAGACTGGTCCAACTGGTACAGCTGAGATGGAGGCGATCCACGCTCTGTAAGAAGCTCACACTTGGAACGGGTCCATAAACTGGTTTAAGTGCTCCGGCCTCCACTCACCCATTAACCTGGATCGTGGCGGTTCCGGGTCTTCTCAGGCCAGAGTCCGGTCCGGTTCTCCCGATGGTCCTAGAGTTCTTACAGCGTGACGAACATCTGGTATTAATCACGATCCATTAAGATCAATACTGCTGACCAACAGACCTGAGCTTCGTATAGAGTGTTATCGATCGCCGTAGGAGGAGGTCCAGACGCTAAACGGATCCCCCAAGAACCACTAGAACCTTTTAGCACTTAAACACACAGCCGTCCGATATTTAAGGAAGACCAATTAATTCATGGGAATGTTTGTTTCTGCTCCAGTTTCCTTAAACAATACCTGTTTGTGAAAAAAAACACATGAATTCAGAACTCAGGTGCGTCTCAAGAACTGTCAAGATCAGCCATAATATTATAACCACCCTCTAATATTGTCCAGGTCCCACTTTAGCTCCGATCTGTTGAGGCATGAACTGACGGTGTTCTGAGGTTTCTGACTCCGAGACGTTAACAGCAGATCCTTGAAGTCCTGGAGGTTTGTGAGTGGGGGGCCTCCATCGATCAGACTGGTCCAGAACTTCCCACGGATGCTGGATTGAACTGAGATCTGGGGAATCTGGAGGCCGATGCAGAATTCACCCTGGTGCCACCTTCACTCAGCCTGTTTTTACTTCGACCACTTTGGTAGGTTCTAACCACGGCCGATCCGAAATACCAACGAGACCTGCAGTTTTCGGAGATGCGCTGACCCAATCGTCTAGTCCCTGTCAAAGTCTCTCAGGTGCTTCAGTTTGTCCATTTTTCTTGCATCGAATTCAGGACAAAATGTTCACTTCCTGCCTAGCGTATCCCCCCCACTGACAGGTAACCATGGTGACCGCATAATCCATGCCCGCCTCTCAGTGGTTATAATGTTATGGCTGATCTTTTTCCACTTAAAGAGCTCAACGTTTCATGTTTCTCAATGTTCCTCATATCCATGTCTGAAGGTTTGGTTTATTTTGCTTTCACATACTGTAAAAACAGAATTCTCCGAGACGCACCGGAGTTTTTAAATTTATGTTTTTATCGTGACATTTTCGTTAAAAAAAAACAAACAAAAAACAACAAAAAAAAACAACTGTAGAGACTTTTGGTCAGAATGTATTTTCTACTTCCTGTCTGTGATGGTGTCGTCTGTAACGGCTTCAATTTAGTCAAATTAATTTATGTATGGAAAAAAAAAAAAACGGTATTTCTTTTTTCGGATAAATGAAACAAAAGTTTGTTTTGCTCATTTTTAAGACGTGCGAAAGCTCATTCTTGCCAAGAATAAACATCAAACAATAAAAAGCATTGAAGAATAATTCAACAATAAAGTTCGTAATCACACCTCAGAATGGAAACTTTGGTAATATTCAGATAAAAATAAATATTGAAAGTTTATATTTTGAGAATAAAGTTCTTCATATGACGGTCATGTGACCTGACAGAAAGATGGAGGAGAGCTGCTAAATGGACCTTGTAGTGAAAACAAGTGAACATTGTCCATGTTGCTGTTCAGAACCTCAGGAGAAATGTGAGGTTTCATTTCATTTTATTTTTGGCGGGAATTGGCTTCCGTACCAATCAGACTCCGTTACCATGGTGACCGACCCATTCAGTGTCAGGATCTGATCGATTAATCCATTAATTCCTGTGTGCCTGTTGACATCTGTGTGTGTGTGTGTGTGTGTGTGTGTGTGTGTGTGCAAGTGTGTCTGCACTGTTTAACTTGTTGGTTTGTTAGTGTTTAATAAAGTCAGACTTAGAAAAACCTGATTTGAACAGAAAACTGATTTTATCAGTCAGCTTGGAAATAAAGATTTTACCAGAAATTCAAAAAAGAGAAGAATTAGAGAAGATGATGACTTTGATCATTCGTGCTTCAGAATCCGATCAGATTAAATGTCAGAGTAGCGCCATCTAGTGGTGAAGTACAGTATTGGTGAAACCCAAGAATCCACAGCACCTTCATGAGTTAAGATGATGTCATCAGTATCCTGTCATGTGATGAAGTTCCTCTAGATGGAATTATTAGGACATTATAGTTATTTATTCTGAAGAACCGTTGGTCAACTTTGTTCCCTATTGTGGTTGTGTTGATGGAGGAAGAGTCATTTTGACAGATGGAGGATACTTTTGACTTTCTGACGTTGTACGATTGTATGTGACAAATAAAGGCTTCTTCTGAAAAGGTGAAACAACGGAGAATGGAACCTCGCTGTCAAAAAAAGGGAAACATGAAGATCAGACATCTGAAATCATTGAGATGTAAACTGATGAGGTCAGCACAATCCGCCAGGGGGGGGATCAGCGGGTGAGGGATGGTCACATGGTGCAGGGGTGTTTCCCAGTGAGGAGAACACTTGCTCCCAGGAGGTGGTGAGGTCGGCAAACTTTTCCAAGTCGACTCAGAAATGGTTGGAGGACACCTCCAGCGGCACCAGCGAGGTCCAGCAAGGGGATCCTCCTCCTCCACCATTGAGCCTCCCGTAAGTTTCCCTTTGATGGCGAGGTTTTAGGCTCTGTTGAAACTCTGTGCCGCTGGTTTGACAGGAGTCAACAGGAGGCCATCAAGGAGCTGGCGGAGGAGGCGGAGGTGGTGAGCTAGAAGGTTGTGGCTTCTTTCAACCCCAATAAAAAACACTTCACGTACCAAACGTTGAAGAACGAACGGCTTATTTCAGAATGATTTAAATCGGAAAATGTCATTTTAAAGATGGATTGTAGAGGCGGAGCTCCGATTAACGGGTTTGTAAACTTGTGGCTAATAAAGATTCGGCATAAATCATCATTAGGTTATGTTTGCACTCCTGTGTGTGTTTGTTTATTTGTGAGGAGGACGGAGAAGGAGTAGTGATGTCACACTACAGCTATTGCTGCCTTTGATGTTCCATTGGCGGTGGAGCTGGGGGCTGAACAGAGATGCTGCAGTGGAGGGCCTTAATTAAATTTTTAGATCAATAAACAGAATCTGAAAAGAAGCATATACTAAAAGAACAAGTGTTGTGCAGCAACAATATATATTTCTGTTTGTCAGGTTGGAGGAACGAAGGCATGAAGTGGAAAGAATTTACGACCTGAAAAAGTGCAGTACTTAAAAAAAAAGTACTTAGCTCAAGTACACATTCCTCTTCTCCCTCTGTTAGACAGTCTGTCGCTCCGTCATGATCCATCAGAAGAGGTGAAAACACCAGATGATGAAGAGGAGGAGGAGGAGAGCCACTCAGCCTTTTGAAGTGCTGCCACCTGGTGGTTACAGAACTCTACTACAGGATTTCAGGTGGTCTTCAAGAGGTTTTAAGATATTCAAAAATCTAAAAACAATATTGATACAGTAAAATCAAGATGTCTGATAGAATTCTGAGTTACACATTAGAGATGCATCACCAGAGAGAGGCAGCAGAGACCCCTGGTCTATCTTTGTTTATCCATCAACTCCCTGAAAGGGTGAACTGAAAGAGGTCAGAGGTCACGGCTGCTCATTGGACTCCTGAGGGTCTCTGGGTTTGTGCTGAAGTTTGAAGACAAACCGCCGGGACACCAAAGATAGACGCACACGTATGAGTCCTTTCATGACGTACACTGATGAGCCGTAACATTAAAACCACCTGCCTCATATTGTGTACATTCTGTCTTTGCTACCAGAAACTACCAGGTTCTGCCGCGTTTCTATCAGAACCAGCAGGAACTTTTTCTAGGTGTCTCTACGACAGCAGTTCTTCTGGTGGAGCAGACAACACTGGACCAGCATTTAGTCCCCCCAACATTCAACGACCCTTGAATGTCCTTCCCTAGACCACTCTGGTAGGTACAACCCGCCACAGACCAGGACCACCCAACAAGACCAGCCGTTCTGGAGAAGTCCTAACCCAGTTAACCAGTCGGTCCTGATCTTTTTCTAACTTGATGTTCAGACACTAGAATGTCCCACCACACGAATCGTGACATCATATTGTATCGTGATGTAATTATTGCGACATATCACATCGTGACATAAGTATCGTGATATATCGTACCGTGACTTGTGATATATCGTGAAATATCACATCGTGACATAAGTATCGTGATATATCGTACCGTGACTTGTGATATATCGTGAAATATCACATCGTGACATAAGTATCGTGATATATTGTACCGTGACTTGTGATATATCGTGAAATATCACATCGTGACATAAGTATCGTGATATAATATTGTATCTTGGTGATTTCCATCTTCAGTTCCTACAAATTTCTCCTCAAACGTACGTTTGCTGACGCAAATAAAGTTTTAGTGGAATTATAATCTGACGATTTTTTTTCTCATTAACACGATGTTTTCCTGTCTGAACTGAACCTCTGAGCGTTTTGGACTCTGAGTTGAACAAACAGTCGTTCACTAAACAAAGAGTGACAGTTTGAACCAGGCGACGGTCCGTCTGTCTGTCAGAGATCGTCTGAACTTCAGGAGGACCCGATGGATCTGGTTCTGCTCTTCACTCTGTCCCTTTGCTGTGAGTTCCCTCTGTTTTTGTTTTCTTCCAGTTGCACAGACACACCTCTGAACTCTTCCTCATAGCACTCATGCTGAAAGCACTTGAAAGTCTCAGGTGTAGGTCACACAGGTGTGAGGTCATCACCTTAACGCTTTAGAATTATTCAGTCTGCAGATAGTTTTGTGATAACTTCAAACCATGATGACACTCAGGATGCCGTCCTGAGCGTTTACAAACACTTCATGTCCTGATACGTGTGTTATGTGTCAGTTATTACACGATTACAGAACCACTAGAAAGAAAAGTGGGGGAAACAGTTTGGAGACGCACACAGATGTTTTCTGTTGTTGCTTAAAGTGAACGTGAACAATAAAGTTGTTTCTCTGTGACTGATGGATAGGCTGGTCGGCTGACGGCAGGTCCTTGTGGACAGGTGAGTCTTTTTCACCGTTTAACTACTGTTTCTATTTGACCAGTGAAGAAATATGTGAAGGAAGTATTCAGGATAATTCAAAAATACTCATTTGTAATGGAGGATTAAAAACTAAAGGATGTCCTCTCTCTTAATGTCCTCATGTCTTCTCTAGATGTCCTAACATGTCTTCTTTCTAAATGTCCTCATGTCTTCTCTCTAGATGTCCTAACATGTCCTCTCTCTAAATGTCCTCATGTCTTCTCTCTAGATGTCCTAACATGTCCTCTCTCTAAATGTCCTGTGTGTTCTCTCTAGA
>VRLP01005598.1:0-35424 GCA_009660295.1 Lophius piscatorius | reverse complement strand
TCTCAAAGTGCTACAAAGCAAAAGCAGATAAAAGCATCAATAAAAAATAAAATAATAACTATATAAAAGCCTTACCAAAAACCAGCAATGTTAATTAAGGTTAAAGGTTCTGCTAAAAAGGAAAGTTTTAAGTCCTTTTTTAAATGTGTCAGTCGTCTGTGGAGCCCTCAGATGGTCAGGGAGGGCATTCCACAGACGAGGGGCAGCAGAACAGAAAGCCCGATCACCCATGGTGCTGAGCTTAGTCCAGGGAAGGAGGAGGCGGTATGAGTGGGTAGAACAGAGGGATCGTGTTGAGGTCAGTGGGGTGAGTAGTTCTTTTAGGTAGGGGGGTGCGTTACCATGGATGCACTGGTGAGTTTAGTGCAAGAATAGATGCTGACTTATGAGCAGAAGTCTTGTCAATAAAATTTCTCAAAGCAGAATAAAGACCTGCTGGACCAGTGAAGACCGCTTATTTGGAAAACCCATGACGAAACCTCTGTTGTGATATGTCTCTACATATATGGGCTTCTACAGCCTTATTAGTTCCGTCTCAGTCCTCGCTCCCTCCCCTCTCTGTGTCACACTCTCACTTTCCCCGCCCGTTATCATCCACCACATGCCCTCAGACCTTCCCACCTGTCTCAGTCCCCTGTCATTCCAGATCCAGCCATTCCCTCCTGGTCTGGAGTAAACCCCCTTCTCATCAGGTGATCGTCGCCGCCCTCCTGCTCACCTGTTCCCAACTTCACTCAACAGATTTCCTGTTGAGGGATATCTCTATTAGATATCCAGTGTTGCTAAACGTTGTGCTTTATAGCCAACCACTAACCCGAATCCTAAACCATTAAAGCTGGAGCCTGTACAGGCCTGTAAACTTGAAATAGTGTACTGTCTGACTCTGGTTGGATCATTCAAACTCACTTTCATCAACATGGAGATCTATGGACATTTCATTCCTCTTTGGCTGAGATTCTCTCTCGAGACTAATCTCTCCTTCTTAGTAACTAACAATGTACACCAATCAGCCGTGACATTAAAACAACCGGCCTCACGTTGTGTTAATCTTTCTTTTACCTCCAAAGAGCGCTGTGACTCACTGTGTGTTCTGATACCTTTCTATCAGAACCAGCTTTGAACTTCTCAAAAATGTTTGCTGCAGCAGCTCCGCTTTGGGATCAGACAACACGACACCATCATTCCACGCGTGAAATCAGGCCCGTCTACCTGTCACTGACTCACCAGTTCTCCTTCCTCAGGCCACTTTTGAAGGTACTATACTGCAGATCGGGAACACCAAACAAGACCTGCAGGTTTGGAAATACTCTAACCCAGTCATATAAAAGTGCTCAGATCTTGAGCTTCAACTTCTGGACAAATAAATTTCACTTACTGCACTTACTGCACTTACTGCAATTTTGGATGTGGAGCCTTCCACATCCAAAATTGAGACTGGAGGGGTAACAAGAGAATCATATTAGAAGCTTACCTGCAGGGGTTGATATTAAAAACTAAAAGGACATATTTTGGATGTAAACTATTACTCGTTTAATGCAAAGACTTAATCAATTCTGCCTCAACATCAGTAAAAAAAATAGCTGTTGTACCATTGATTTTTTTTTTATCACGCTCCACAGCATGAATTAAGCTTATTCTGTCACATTCTGATGAGTTAATGCAGCAACTCAAAATTTAATCACGCAGCCATTGTGCAGTTCACGACCGAGACCGAGACGAGATCTGCTGAGCTACTCATCCTCAGTAAAGCTAAGGTAAACTGTGTTTAACGTTTCAAAACCAGGTCAAATAAGCTAGATTGATTTATTTATATCAGAAATAAAAGGGGAATACTAAATGTTCCAGACAGTGCGGAGAGAAGCAGACTAGAGATCAGAGGAGCAGACAGCTGTCATTAAGACTCTCTGGTATTATGAAGTTCTCCTCTGCTTGTCTAGATGTGGTTTGGCTCCTCATTAAAGCAAGCACACCAACGAGAAACTTCTCTTTTAGAGATGCTACGTGTACAGTCACACTTTGATGTCGATGAGACTCGAGAACGTTCATTTTGATGCATTAGTATAATTACTGTAAAGAGAGTACCCCTTGTAAAATGTAGCATCCGTGAGTTCTAACGCTCATTCTGAAGGCAAAGTACAAAGAACAATTATCTAACTGCACAGAAAAGGAGAAAAATAACTGTTTTCAAGCCGAGCCAGAGCTGAAAGTTCCAAAGTAATCATCTGACAGCATTGCTGATAGCGTCTGATCTGATGATGTCACTTTAAGGAACACACTGAGCCATGTTCTAATTTGCATATTAATGTTGACCAGCTGCCCCACCTCTAAGCCTGCAAGTCGGGGTTATCACCAGATTACACTTCAAAAAAAGACTGTATCATCCCCAAGGACTTTAATTACTGTCTTCAGCAGATCAAACTGTGAGCCTCTGAGCTCCAGCTATCCTGAGGAAGACCTCAGATGGAAGCAGCTTCCAGATGTTTTCTGCAATCTCTACCATTGAACCCAAGTCAGACCACTGATTCGTACGCCAGAACCAAGGTAGACCTCGACCAGAGCTATTAGATGATCCCTGCAGTCTGTACCCCTTCTCTCAAGTCAGACCGCTGATCTGTGCGCTAGGAGAGATCAGTAGGTTTTAAGTGGCCTCGGTCAGTCTCCTAAAACCTAATTCGCCATCTTTCGGTTTCCTATCGCACAATCTCGCTCCACATCCCAACAGAGAGGGTGAGACACATTTCTGAACATTGGAGACAAGCCAGCTTGTATTTCCTTCTGCTTCTAATCCTTATATTGTACTAAGCTATTACAGAGAAGACTGAAGTATCAGCAAGCTCTGGGCAAGAAAGTCTACTTTTCAAAATGTCAAACTGGCACCAAAGATGAAACACTTTTCCAGCCATGGCTACAATTTTGCAGCTAATCAGCAAACAGAAACTCTTAACTTTAAAGTAAAAAGCTTTTATAGATTCCAGGACTTTGTGAATCTTTCATGTCTTCTGGTCGGTAAGCTTTGGCAGCCAGCAGAAGGAGGGAAAGTTATCACTTCCACCATGCTTACATGCCCTCAGAAAACTGTCTGAGGAGAGAAAAGAGGCGAGACAAATATGTCAACATCCCCTCCGTGGCAGGAAGCAGTGGGCTTATGGAAATGTTATTCCAGGCACTAATAAAAGGCCCACAAGACAGAAACTTCTCCAACAAGAAGAAGAACCAGCCTGGACGTGAGGATTTAAGTGATTCAAGCTTTACTGTATCAGTGCTGATGATGTGCTGCAAGATTCTCATTACTGCTGTCCTAACTTCCTGTATCTCCCTACTCTTCCTCTCTATACTGCTATGTACGTTCTTCATCCTCTCCTCTACCTCAGGCATGTTTAGACATGTTGTGACTTAGCCAGACCCCCCACATTACAGACACTGGGATCAGAGAGAGAGAGAGAGAGAGAGAGAGAGTGAGAGAGAGAGAGTGAGAGAGAGAGAGAGTGAGAGAGAGAGAGAGAGAGAGAGGGGAAAACATTTTGGTCGGTCTCCATCCATCCATCCATCCGTCCATCCATCCACCCACCCAACTATCCATCCATCTCTTTAAATTAGTGTCCAAAAATTTGTGTCAGGTCATAATTTCACTCTATGAACATGGAAGGCACACCTGCTCATCAGGGACAATGACCATCCAAACAGTTCTCCTATAGACATTTTTGGTTCAGTATGCTGCCTGCAGATACTTGAGCATAACGACTTTATCTTTTGTGCCAAAGTAACCAGGTTACTTGATAAATCTATCCCTAATTTTGAAGCTGTCAGGTTGAAGATGGATTCATTTATCTTCCCGCCACTGGTTTATTTACTGCTGGGACTTTACAGATGAGAGTTTAGAGGACTTGTTGAAAGATCTGCTCTTTCCACAGGAACTTGGAAACTGATCATTACTGTAGCACTCAGGACTGCTTTCCTAAACAGCAGCTAGCTACCAAATGTTTGAGAAGTGAGGACAAAGACGATCCTCAGAGGATCAATTCTTTGATTTCTGTACACCCTGTGAGCTTATTTCTACCACAACTGTCAGTCCAGACTCAACTAGCCTCAGGTTTGAAACCTCTCAATGGAATGAGCTAAATTTCTGATAGAATGGTCTCATTTATGTAGCAAGATTTGGCTGATCAGATTGCTCCACGATTCTGTCTTCAGGGTTTGTTGAAGATAATATATGTGTTCATGTGTATGCCCACTTCTTGCTGACTCAGTGATGAGGTGAGTTTTGTTTGCTCGGCTTTGCCAACATGTCCGCCCTCACCTCTTTGCAGGGACATGAGAGAGGTCTTTGACTCACCGGCTCTGCAATATCATGCCACACTGCATCGTGAAGTTTGCAGAATGGCCGGTGGCAACATTCGCCAGTTCCTCGGGCCAAACTGGTCTCTGGCACAATAAGCCTGACTGGAAAAAATTCCCTGAGCCCAGATGGATGGCTAATAGGAAAAGAAGGAAGAAGAAGAGCAATTTGGGGGGAAAATGAATGATGGGGTAAATAGTGGTTGGCTGCACAATTAATGAGATATGCTGCAACTGCAGAAAATAGTTTAATCTTGACAGACTTCAGTTTTCATGTCAGCAACTTTAAGGATCAGATAACAAAATACTTTATGAGTATTCATACTCATAAAGAGATGAATACTCAAGTAGGCTGTAGGTTTGAAATGATTGAAACTAAGGGGTGAAAATATCCCCTACACCATTAAATCGCCAACAGCAGCCTTAACTGGAAACTCTTGTTTTCTCCTGTTTATTCTGACCCTACCATTAGAATGTGTCAGCAGAAACCGAGACTCATCAAACCAGAAAATGATCTACTCTCCAGTGTTGGTGAGCCTCAGCCAATTGCAGCACAAATTTGGTACTGGTGTGATGCGGCATCATGTGTGGTCTTCAGCTGTTGCCAACCAGTCTGGCCAGTCTCTGCCATCAAAAAAGTATTTCCTCCCAAAGAAGTACCATTAATTTGACATTTTTCTGTAGAGTGTAGAGATGTGTTTCTGAAATATTGAAACCAGTCTGTCTAGCAGGAGCAAACATGCTATGGTTGTTTAATTGTACTCGAAGGTTCAATCAAAAAGACTATCCTCTTGCACACTCAGGTCCCAGTTTCTACTCATTCCACTGGATTATGCTCACCTTTCTCACATGCTCAGTCTTAATTACCTGCTTCACAGTCTGAGGAATCAGTTGATATCAGCTTTGCTCATTCAGGGTAGCCTCATCCATCCAATCACTGTGTCACATCTTCATGCTGAGTGTATAAAAACCTTTTAAATATGTCTCTTCAATCACGTGACATCCATCTCCTCATTAGCACCTAATGCTTGTAGAGCCATCAGCCTAAACAATTCATAAGCGTCGGAAAAGTCATCAGCCACCGCCATCAATATCTAAACTCCAAAAGGGGATATATTATGATGCTGCTCAGGGCAGAGACCCTTTGATCACAATCTTCCCAAAGAGCGTCTGAGACTTTCTATGACATAAATTATCACACGTCATGTGTTGTAATAAAATCATTCATCGTTTCTATCACAGCAGTCATCAGGACCTGGTATCAATGTCTCATATTCAACCATTACAACCAAATTCAACAATCATACAGGGAGAAATGCACATAGACAGCAACATAAGATTACATTTCTATCGCAATAAAGGTGGACAGTAGATGAGAGAAAAAAGCTACCAAGCATTTTGTTTTTTTTTAATCCATTCATCCAGCCATGCATCTGCTTATTCTGGGTTTCGCAGTGGTAAGCAGGTTATTCCTGGCGTCCCTTTCTCCAGGAACACTTTTTAGCTCATCCTAGTACATCCAAATGGGCTCCCAGACTAAGTGAGCTATGTAATCCCTCCTCTGAGTTTGGTGCTACTCCGGGATCTCCTTGCATTTGGTCGCATCCAGTACCACCTAAACTGGCTCCTTGGACGACTCAATAAGCGGGAGCAAAACCTCCACTCCAAGCTTCCTTCAGATCTTTGAGGTTCTCACTCTATTACTGAAGCGAGAAGATCATGCAGTAATCAAACATTATCAAACTGATTTTACAGGCTGAGCAATAGATACCCTATTAATGTGAAATTGGTGAGTTATGTGGTAAATATGGTCAGTTGCAAATTATTCCTTTTGAGGATTTCATAGGTCCTGGAGCAAGAGGTGACACAATAAAAGAAAGTACTACAAAAAGCGATTGCAGCACTTTATCACTCAATGCCTCCTAGAACAGCCTGAAAGGATGATGATATTTAGCAGTGTTTAAAGAGCATCCAAGGGTGGGTTACTCCTTTGCTTTAGTGAAAAGAATGAGTCAAAATCCAGGGGGAGACTGGAGGAAGATGAGGAGGAGGTGATAAAGGAGGAGTGGAAAATCCCTCCCATTTGTTCCGTCAAGTGTCCCAGTAGCTGGTTTATAAAGCAGGCAATTTGAATTGGTCCTCGACCAGCCGTTAAATGAGACGTAGGTCAGTCCTCCTCCACTTAATTAAAGCCATGATTCACTTGTCTTACGCCATTCAGTCTACAGTACAACCGAGGACACCAACGCACACTGTCACCCTCTTCCCTCTAGCACCCACACCATACACTCTTTCAAGAAAACTTTTAAAAAGCTGGCTGTATCACCATGCCCTCTTACTTTAATTCCCAAATCAATGTGTGTGGATTAACAAAGATAACGGTTCCAGTCACACACACACACACACAAACACACACACACTTGTTGCCGTTTCCTCTGGAGGGAAATTTGTCACATTTTGGGCTCACTGCACGACCACGCATACATCCTTCACTGATTCAACAAACACACACACACACATGCACACACACTCTTCGCTGGGTCCTTTACTCCAGAGGTAAACACTGACTATAATATCTGGTCTGAAAGCCATTTGGTCACTGCCTAAAAACCCACCCTGCTCACTCCTGCTCTGCTGTTATTAATGCTCAAATGTGGCTAATGCGTGTATACTCGTCTAACTGTTCGGGGCTAAAACGTTACAACCAAATCAATATTTATCGGCAGAGGCGGTGCAATTACATTCCTTTCTATAGCTGCTGCCGCTGTTCAGAGCCTGCAGACCAGGTAGCCATGCATATTACCATGGGGGGGGCCATTTCAGTTCTACGACACACTTATAAACCTGCCAGTAGTCACACACACAGTAACAGACACTCACACACACATACACACACACAGATCCTCAGACAAACACCAGGCTCCATAAACTAATGCATGTCATTAAACTGCAGCAGTCGTCATCAATGCTCATGTATGATCTGTAAACCTCATGTGTGTTTAACGCAAATGAATCCAAACACAACACAACTCGAGTCCAAATGCAATTATTTGATGCATTATACAAGTAGAGATTTTCATCCGGACACCGAGTAGCAAGGATTTTATCTTAGGAGTAGATACCCATTGTGTAGAAAAATAGTCAGACATGTCAAACACAGCAGAGCGGAAAGTTCAGCAGGATCATCATGATCGGGAAGAGGAAGAGATGCTTACAAAGCTGGAGCCCAATTTAGCCATGTTAACCTCAAGAACCACTTAGATATGGTGATAACCCTATATGACAGATACAGATGACATAATAGTCTATATTTGATGAAACGTACACATCACACACATACACAAACACACACATACACACACAGGCATAGAGGGATACAAACCAGATGTCAGCGCGGAAGTCTGACAGATGGCTGCCATGTTTAAGTTGACAGCTGTACGACATTTAAACCGGCTCGCACACACAGCTTCAGTCCCATAGACAAATGGTACTGTGGATACTTAATATGTAAAATTCTTACATTTGAACCAAAACATTTTTTTTCGGCAGCATCCGCCCTTTGCCATTGGTTAACCAGCAGACACAAATGGATCCCTGTCAGAACATGCACTAAACAACTCGATCAACCTGAGTGACACTTTACGAAGTGTGGCAGGCAGATGTTGAGGTGCGGACTACATTGCTGATGCTGATATTTCCTATCATTAACCTTGACTCTGGTTCATGCCAAGACGATGTAAATGATCCTCAGGGACTGAGAGAAACCCTCAGAACATCTGGGAGACCGCCATCTCTGAAATACAGACGTCTGAGGCGGAACATGACACACCTTTCACCATTTGTGTTTCATCACTCACTTCATGCCTTCAGTTTTATGACACTATTTGGAGTGGTTTAGTCAGAGTTGTAGACTTATAAAGGTCTACCTCCGATCGGGAGGATCACAGACACAGTAGAATGCTGTTCTCCAGACAGACAGCGGTTATTCAAGGGGGAAAGAGGGCGGGGCGATCAGGGTTTTCCCATGTGCAGCTGTACTGGTAGGTGTCTGCTGGGAAGGGACTGGGTGAGTGTGTGTGTGTGTATGAGTGTGTAGTGTGTAACTGCTAATGCGCGCACTTAAAGTCAATAACATCATAATATTTAGGTCATGCTTGGATGTTAAACACTCGGTGCACACACATTTTCCTTGAAAACATTGCAACTCACCAATATCTCTGAATTATTGGGAGCACTGGGTTTATTTCCCTTCAATACTAACTTACTTACTTATTTAGTACAGACAACCCTTCTCTCTGGTATGTCTTCAGGATATTCAGCTTTGACATTGATCTAGGATCCCAGCAGTGATGCTATATCAGACCATCATTTTCAAGTTTAAGGAGTTGCTCCTATTGTGGATGATTTGCCAAGGAGATTCACAGTTGGGGTCACGGGTCTACCACTCGGCCCTTCTGCGGTAGGGTAGACAGTCGCATTCTCTCCCAAAATACCAGGGGTGGAGAAAGGAGTAGGACAGACAGGCTGTCAACAAAAATAGCCCCTTTCCATTTTTGTCTGAATCACATTGTTCCTTTCGGGGACACGTTTTTGGGGGCCCAGTAGACTATTGCACATATGCGCTGAGACTGCATGCTGCGTGTTCTAGGTTACGTTCATGGTCAGCCCATCACAAAGATAAGTTAGTGTTACTCAAGACAGAGAGAACAAACAAAAGTCAAAATAAAGATACCACCAGCCTCGCCAGCTGTGTCAATGAATGATCATACTCACCTTCATGGAGATTTGGTTTTTAAAAAGCAGATGTTTGTCTAAAGGTAGGCCGCCGCTACACACAGCTCCACAAACAACTTTATTGACCATAGCAAAAGCCCTCAGAATATGAAGAGTATGAAAAGTCAACTGACGGTGACAGGTCCAGGTACCAGCACGAAAACACCTTCAGACAACCTCAGCAAAAAAAAAAGGCCTGATGACAACAGAAGAAGAAATGGTGAGCAAATGTTGTCACTTCATCACTAAAGACATGAACGCTTCAGTTTTATGTATTCACTTAAAAGTTTTAAGCGAATACAGAAAAGACATTTTCCTTCAGAGTTGCTGTTTTTGCTGATGTCATTAGTGGCAACAATTGATATGCTATAAATAAGAGGGAGAGAATGTACAGCTTAAGTACATAAACACACTCTGGTTCACTCTGAGGGTGGGAAAGTAATCTTCTCAGAATAAACCTGTTTGTTGTTTCTGAACTATGGTAATGTCTCAGTGTCTGTGTTGATCACCCAATGGTCCTGAAAGCTGACTTTGTGTCTTAGCGTGGGTGTGTGTTTTATTTTATCCTCACAGACAGGACAAAATTATTTCCTCAAAAAGCTACAAAATGATGGTAATCTTTCCGGCATGGAGCTAATTGCTTTAACACACATCTTTAAATCTCAAATAAGATCCCTAGAGTGCATGCGTGTTCATGTGCCAGTCTCTGTGGCAGCCCTTTCATCGCCTCTTTAATGAAGTCCAGACGCTCATGCAGATGGCCATCAGCTCAGTGCTGCTGGTGGAGAGTCGTCTGCATCGGCCTCAGGCTGCCTGCAAAGTCCAGACTGCCGGAGCGACAGTCCTTCTGCTCTGAATGACTCAACAGGGAGAGTCAGGAAGGTATTAAAAGAGGGGAAGGTACAGCGGGATCCAAAGCAAGGTTCTGACAATGAATGGTCCTTCAGATTTTAGACAGAGTGCTAGAGTCAGTTCAGGTCACATATTTTCTGACTACCAGAGGAGGCAGGGCATCCGTTTTCGATTTTCAGGATATGCACCGGTGACATCTTAATGCTAATGCCGGGATGCCAGATAAGCATAAACTATTAAGCGACCTGTTTCACTGAAATCATCCCCCACCCCCACCACAAAGAAGGTGAGGAGGGGGGTATAGAAATGGGTTCAGACTGTCTCTCTGGTCCGTTATGTTGCCACAGAATGACTTAAAAAGGATTGATTCTAACTCTGAAAAATCCATACCAAAATCCATCAATAGAAGATATGATTGATATGATTCACTAAATCAATTAAAATTAAATTTAAAAAAAATTAAATAAAATTTAAATTGTATTATAATAAAACAGAATGTCTAGTAGTTGACTTTGTGATGTCATGACATCTATTCAAAACAGTTTTCCTAAATTGTTCCGTCCAGTGCTGTGTGGGTCAGTGTGTGTGTGGCAGCTAATCCAAGATGCTGCGGTGCGACACAGCTGGGGATCAACCACCCCCACCCCCACCCCCACAGCGTTGGGTTGTTTGAACGGGGATTTAGCAGCGGAGCCGGGCAGGAAAACAGCAGTGGCACTAAGATCACACAAACAGGACATCCGGGATACACTCACACAGACAGCCAGATGAGAGGCTCAAACAATGACTGGGGTCGAGGGGAGACGATGGGGGAGCACAAAAACACTCTTCAGCAGGAATCCCATCACGCGCACAAACACTAGGCAAGGCTATCGTATTCAATCTTTCCGGGTCATCTCCTCTCTCAGCTGACCTCTGTGAAAACGCTCTCATACACAGCAAACCTGAGAGATGAAAAACTAAAAAACTCTGGTCCCTCATGTTCATCAGAGTGAACCAGGCCATAATTCTTGACTCTAATGCTAATATGACATAACGACGTGTCAAAATATTGAGAATCCCACGTCTGTGACATGAACAGCTTTATCTGAAGAGCTTTTCTCCAGGGTCATCTTCAGAGTACAGAATTAAAAGTTAAAGCTACACGCAAAATCAAAAACATTTACTCATTTTTATTCTGAATATTTGTAAGAAGTTTAAAGAGGAATCAGATTCATGTGAAACGCATGAAGATACGTTTGATGAAATTATCAATACTGCGTTATGAAATGTGTTTTTGAGTAACATGATTATGTGTTAATCAAGCCTCATGAGGAAATTAAAATAGAAAGAGATTGTTTGAATAAGGTATTTTAATCTCGTCTTTTCTGTCAACAATATTTCAGGTTGGCTGAGTCACAGCTTTCAGTTTCGTCTCGTCAGTGTCACTTCTTAATCGTGGCAAAAAGTGATAGTTTGAGATTTTTCTTATCATAGCTTTCATCAACAAAATCAGCGCTGTATGCTACTGCAGGAATAAAAAACAAAAACAGAACAAAACAGAAACTGAAACTCACCTACCTTCAATGGGTCTCAAACTGTTACTAAAAATAAATAAATAAATAGAAAAATTAGGTGCAAAAGGGGGTTTAGTTACACATTACCGGGGACATTAGTGTTTTTATATTTAGTGCTCTACACCAGATAGCTGGTCTGGTCCCAATCAATACAAGTGGCCAAAATAAACCAAAAAATGTCATATTTTGTTGGAATGAAGATCTCTATGATAATATTGGGTTTTGGAATGTTCAAAGACGGGAGACCGTGTCTGTGATTACAGGGTCTCTGACCCTAACGACTCAGCAGTACCTCTGCACTACAGTACAAGTTACAGCTGACACTACGACCACAAACCAATAAAAGTGAGGCATTTCGAGTTTCCTATAGACATTCCAGGAGAGGAATATTTCCTTGCTTCAAACTAGCTAGCTTTGTTCCCTGTCTGCCTTAATGGAAACCTTTCCCTCAGTAACTCAGTCACACTGTGGAGCAAAAACAACTAAATCAAGTTGGGATTTCAGATGAGGTCACTCAGGTCTGTCTCTGAGTGAAGTCCACCGTTCCGGAGCTCTGGAGACGAAGTAACTTTGAGGCCTCAGTAACAGGCTGGAAAACACACTAAGGCACTTCACAAAGAAACAAAACGAGCAACCTGTGGAGCAAACGCCCTATTAGCTATGTAGATCTCAGCAGATACAATACCTCTAACGGAGCAGGAGCAACGATAAGGCCCAGTAGGCCTGTCACATTCACCGAGTAACCGCAGGCTCAAAATGAATCCAGAGGCAGGATGGAGATGGAAGGGCACAGGTCCTCGCTCATGGCTGTCAGATAGCCGAGGCTAAACCAATCAAACCACCCCTTTGGGCTGAAGTAAAACAACAGGCGTTACAACCTCCATTTGGCATCGATGACCCAGCGGTATGTTTCAGCATCAGCAGCAGGCTGATTATTTGTGTGGCCATGTGTGTCTGCAGCAATGAATATTGTGCAGGGGATCCACTATGCTGTGGTATTTTCTCTCAATAAAACATTTTCATTTTGCTGCTTGAAATTTTATGAATCAATATTTCAACTTCTTGCACAGAAACAGGACTATTATATTCTTATGTCATGACCACCAGGTCATGTGATCAGTGCTGTCTAGTGTTTGTATCCAAATTCCAAACAAATTTAGATTATTGTTATTATATTTATGATTCTGCTTTAAGGCTCATCTAGAAGAGGCTATGGATCCATTATTGTTTTTCATGCTATGGTCAGGACCCTCCCTACTCTGCCTTTTATGGGGTTGGTATGACGATGACATTGATAACAGAGTCAAATTCCTTGTGAGAGTGAGAAAAATACTTGGCAAGACAACCAAAGGCCGGGGCAGGCAATGGTGTCACCATAGTAGGATTTGGAAATTTGCACATTAGAGTTATCCCTTCTTCAAGTATCATCTAGTTTGAATATGTGATGAGAATCCAGAGTCCTACGTTTGGACCTGCAGGCCCTAATCATTTACATCCAGTAAAGGAGTTCTGGTGGAAGTAATTCTTCAGGCTTTAAGTCATATTTTATTTCTTATACATCCTATCATTCACAAACTTCACACTTACTCATTCAGTTGGTTAAATTGGTTCAGTCATGCTGCTGTTATACGTGCCCTGCGTTCAGATCCACCAACTTTATCATTCCAGCAGCCTCAACAACCACCACCAGTGTCCAGACGGGCGGTGGTGGTGGTGGATGGCCTTCCATCACGATCTCTCAAGAGAATTTAAGCATCAGATGCGTCCTGAGAGACTATTTAACATATATCATCTGCTGCAATGAACTATTATTTTGATCTTATATCTTGTCTACCCTGATTTTAATATCAATCCATGTAGATGGCTCTCTGTTTTGTCTGTCCAGGTTTTTACATTAATGGCTCTTTGTCACTATAAACCAGACATGGGAAGGGAATCTGTTTGAAATGAATAGTTATTTTTAGTGCTACAAAAAAATTCTTATCGACAATTATTTTCTTGATTGCGAATACAAAGAAAAGTATCACAATTAAGCTTTTATTGGTCGCCAAGAAACTCAGAAACTCTTCAAATTGTTTACACATAACTTTTCACATTTGACAATACTTGACAATCAAGTATTAGAGGCATTTACTGTTTAACTTTTGTCCTTTCTCTTTTTTGTTGCCATGGTTACAAGTTATACTTATCCTTATTATTATAGTTGGTTTATTTTTCCAGAACAGTACTCGGTTCTAAAACACTGTTATGTTAGTTGTCATTTGTTTTTTTTAACACATAGCAACCAACCACTGAAGTGCTTTCATTTCCTGTTCATGAACTCTTATGTCTTTTTTTGTTGTACCCATGGTTACAAAATGAATGAAGGTTCCTACTGTTAGATCTGTCTCAAATGACATCTACAGGGCACTAACTCAAAATTTAATAGTTTAATATTTTTTCACCAAAAGGTATATAAACATGTCCCAGACAAAATAGGAATTCCAAGCTTTTCATTTATATAAACTTTTGAAAATTGAACTTTTTCTCAAATATGCAATTTACAAGAATTTGTATTAACAGACAACTCTAAATCAACTTCCTTCTGTGTGCCTTCTGTGTGAAATGCACCCGTGGCATGGAGATAATGAGTATCTCATGCTTATTACGTACAGTAAAAGCGAGAAATAATAAACCTATAATAATCAGCTAAAAGGGTAGAAATCAGGCCACTAATAGATCACATATTCCAGATACTTCAGCAGATCAACAGAAAACTATTGAAAGTACTATCAGTAATAAGTGGAAGGACGACACTATATTAAAGAGCACATAAGTTGAAATAGTTCTTTATAAAACAGGTAGAAATAGACACTGTGCATAAGAATTAGATTAAATACCGATGCAATGCTTTGTCTCCTTTGACACTCCAAAGTAAATCTAATTTGGCATGCCCCCAAACTACTGTTGAATTCAGCTGTGGGCTGTTCGCTCTCCGACATCCACAGCAGATGGAGGAGCCTGCGAGCCATAGCTGCAGAGAGAGAACTGCAGGGTTTAATAATGTATTTTCACTCTCCTCCGGTCTGATATGTGTTCGTATGAACAACTTACATCCATTTTGATTTGAAATACTCTGCAAGAAAGCCTTATATAGTCTAACTGTAGTTTTTAGGGCCACATTGTGATACCTCTATGCCCCCCATCAATCCCTCTTTTTTCGCTTTTACAAGAGGTCCTGACCCTGCGGGTGCTGGAAGATAGGTGAGAGTTTGCACTGGGAGGCCAGAAGGGTTCACTGCCCCCAAACATGCCAGAATAGTCACTTGCCTGAAAGTTTATCTGATGGCAAATAATGGTGCAGCAGTGTGTGTGTGCGTGCGTGAGAGTGTGTGTTTGTGGTTGTGTGTGTGTGTGTGAGAGAGAGAGAGAGAAGGAGAGAGAGAGAGAGAGAAAGAGTGTGAGAGAGAAAGAGTGTGAGAGAGAAAGAGTGAGCGAGAGAGAGAAAGAGTGAGCGAGAGAGAGAAAGAGAAAGAGAGAGAGAGAGAGAAAAAAATTATTATTATTATTATTATTATTGGGAAAGGAAAAGAAGATGGGATATGTAGGAAGTTGCCAGTGTCTGTCTCACCACTATGTGTACACACACACACAAACACACAAGCACACACACACACACCAACAAACCCTGCAACCTTCAAATTCACAATCCTGCTCCTGCAAACACACCTTGCTTTACACACCTCTTCTACAATCGCGGTGTGATGGATGCAGCAACCAGCCAGCACCAACAAAACAGAACATCCACTCTGACCGGAGAGGGCGTGTCCGGCAGACGCCGATGAAATGCCTGACTTCAGAGTGAGACCAGGACCCAAGTAAGTTTACATGTACCCTATTATTTCCATTAAAATCTGTTTGAAAGACCAATGAATTTATGAATAATGCTCCATATAAAGACCTTATTCAGAGTAAAAATGCCCAAAGAGATTGAAGCTTCACTTCAGGGTGGTACAAAAACTTCATAAATCAATCTGAAGAAAAAAATGTACAAGGTAAATGATTTTTCCCGATTGTACTCTTTCAACACATGCCCAAACTCTGGGTTAAATGTGAAATGGTTCCTAACAATGGATGTAAAGCCTTGTTCTCCTTATTCTAATGTTCAAAGCAACAATACAACAAAACCGGGATGATTCATGGAATGCCCAGCCGCCGCGTCTAAGCATGACAACATCATCTATTATTTCAATTTTAATACAAAAACTCAAGGAATTTAGCATTACTGGATGCCTGAAATGTCAGAAAATAAGAAATAATAATAATGAAGTCTAGAGTCAAAGGAAAATCGTTAGGAAGCCGGGATGAACTGAAGCACTGAAGCTGTTACAAAGCTGAATCCCACAACAGCAAAAATAAATGGTAAATGGACTGAAGTGTTTCACAAGACAAACCAGCTTCACCCCTTCCCACCAATATTCATTTCTACAGCGTGGAATACGTTGCTATACAAGGTGCCACCTGCTCATCAACAATAGCCATCAGGAGCCAATTGGTATCAATATCTTGCTCAGGGACACTTCAACATGTGGGCCGTGGATAGAACAACCGACCATCAGGTAATAGGACGACTAATCTACCGATCTAAAGTATTAGATCGCACATCGTATAAACAAGTACAATCTTGAATTCCATTGACTTCAATCAGACTGGAGAAATGTGTGCATGTAAGTGCAGAAATGACTTACATCCCCACAGAGCAATATTTAGTAATATACAGAATGAAAATGTCATCCATTTGCCACGACTCATAGAATACGGAATTTTTCTACCCTGACTGACGCATTCGCTAAGTATCATGAGGATTGGGGAATGGGAAAGCCCCAAAAAATACAATTTATTAGGATAAATAAAAACCTTCTTTTAATACATTAGGGTCCTCTAGTCAGATAATTGTGATCAGTCCTGAGGTGCAGTCGCAAAGATCTCACTTCAGAGCATTTTCTCTGTTTCTTTTTTTCATGAATTTAACAATTTAACAAAACTTTTGCTGCTACCAGTGTTTAGAATTATGATTAGAAGTATAATCATGAATTCAGTTACTAGAGGCCTACCACCAGACAAAGACACTGACCAGGAAGACAAGGAAGACAAATCCCCTCTGCTGATGTAAAAGGATCTATCAAGGTGATAAGACCCAGACCAATTTAGAGGCGGGCCACAGAAACCAACACGCTGCTCGACATGGAGATCACAATCTTATGGTCCATTGAGTCAAACACAGCAGTGACATCAGGCAAAACAAGGACAGCTGAATCACCGCCATCAGTAATGAGTGAGAGGTCATTAAAAGCTCTTGAGAGAGGGCAGATTCAGTGCAGTGATGCAATTTAAATTTCAGACAGAGAAACCTGCTGAAAGTCGGTACCATTATCATTTCTTGTTGGAAGACAACTTTCTCCTTCAGCTCAAACAGAAAAGGCAGCATTTGGAGAAGCACATATTCGTTATGAGAGGGTGAGTCGCTGCATGTTTAAAAACAGGGCTGTTCCAATAATGCAATTGTAGTTAACCATTAATTGTAGAAGCAGTGAAAGATAATTCTCCAGCTGGTGTCGTTGTCGAACGCCTGGAATCTTACAATAATGGAAAATGACATGGAAACAGTCATGAACTTGTGTTTCATCCCGTTTGTTTCAGATGAATGGAGGGGGTTCTGATGATGATACAAAATAAATGTAGGTTACCCCTATAATTAGGATTAGAGAAATAATTAATCATTTTTAAAGGCCAATTTAAAATATTACTCCTCATCAGAGGCTTGACAATATTTCAGTTTGGTTTGGATGTTTCTGCTCTCTGGTTTCTGAAGGAATTTTCTTATTAAGGCCAGATGAAAACCAAACATTAATACTTTTTATGCACACAGAGACGGGTTGTGGAAATAAAGCCAACGCCAACAATATAAAAGGAGTGAATTATTGATCTGTTCAGCAGTTGCTGACATGGAAAATATTTAATCAAGTCCTTTCCAAATATTGATTCGGTAATTCAATTATATTCTTAGACACAACATATTCCCCAAACAGTTAATCCTCCGTAGGTTCGCTTGAAATCATGCATAATTTCATTTCATAAAATATATCCCTTGTCCATAGCTGCCGGCCGGAGACCTATAGAGGGGCAGGTGCTAATAATCACAGAGGGGCACACAGAACAGAATTTTAACTTGCTGTCCACCAACATCATTTACAGCAGAATTTGTTGTACTATGTGACCCACATCAAACAGAGTGCAACATGGACCTTACAATTTGCTTAATTGGAACTGAGAATGTCTCCTCCTGCTGTTCCCAGAGCCTCAATACCTCTCTCTTTCTTTGACTCCAGCATGTGACCCTGTGTCTCCTCTTACTGTTCCTGCAACTAGATAAACCCCCCCCTGCTTTGAGATGTGGCAGCCTTTCATGCTGGTGTGGACGTCTGTGCTCTCCTGTATCCAGCAGGACTTTGTCTACTGCTCTCAGATGATAACCTGTACACCGGAGTGACACTGGATTATTGTTCAGCTGTCACTTCTAGACGCTGCAACCTGGACACTAACAGAGCCAACAGAGTATTATGGGTTTGAAAGGCTCAGTAATGGAAAGCAAATACCTAAAAAGTTGTTTTTTTTTCTTGTGCAGCATACAGTAACCTGTTGTATTGCAGGAAAGCAGAACTGAGTCACCGCCCTTCTCTGCGAGTCTGACACGGGTTTGTTAGATTTTAGCGCAAGCGCTGACATCCCCAACAGGTTCATTTAAACAGAGATTGACAGAGAAACACATGAAATCTGCTCATTTGAATCAAATTCATGCAGAATTACCCCCGCGGACCTCCTGCTGTGTCCCCTTTATTACGATGTGATCAATTATTTACGGGTCTCTGGAGCGCACAGATTAGAGGAGGACCGCGGTCCTAACTGCTCCCTAAAGAGGCTTTATTTTAGGACCGGGAGCCAAACTGATTTCCCCCTCCACCACAGCGTGGGCAGCACTCTCCGTCCAGATGGCAAGAACCATGACTCGGAGCGCGCCAGCCACTTCAAACCTCACACAGCCTCTGATCCAATCACACCTCCGAGCGCACAAATCCACACTTCCACCAACAAATCCACTCTCCAGCAGCCCACGCACCAGCATGACCCGGAGTGGCCCCGCCGTCTTACAGACTGATCACGTGACACCTGTATCAATTATTGATGCTGATTTACTACTGTAGGCTAATCGATGTGTCAACATGCCAGGACACACACAGGCGCGCGAGAGGAGAGGAGAGGAGCGGAGAGGAGAGGAGAGGAGAGGAGAGGAAGAGAGGAGATGAGATCCTACCTGGTGAGAACATACTTTGGAAATAAAAGATGACCAGTATAAATGATCCCAAACAGGTGACGCAAACCATCCGGCATATCCTGCTCATCCTCATCAGTTCGCTCAGAGTCTGCTTCATGTCGGGACGGAGTGGCTCGGTGTGGAGGCTCCAGGGCGCCGGGACTCTGCTGCTACCGTTCAGGACTGCCGGTCAATGAGCTGGAGTGTACCACTGCTGCGCTGTTGGAGGGGAGGGAGGAAATGAGACGACGGCAAACCCCCTCCCTTGGAGGGAATGAGCGCGCCCAGAGGTGCTGCTGAAGCGTTTCCATGTGGAGCGAACTGCTGGAATGTTTTTGGAAGACACACACCTTCACAGAACAATAATTCATGGGATGGTCCTGAAATAGCAGCCATATTTTCGGCTGTGTAGAAACATCCAGTTAACTTCTTTATTTCCACCGTTCTTATTCCCACCGAAACTAATAACGGATTTATTCTGGAGCACAAACTGTGGACGGCAGGTAGGTCGCTACAGGTAATTTATGCAACCACAAAACAATAAGGATTACATTTTAAAAGATTTTTAAAAATGTTTTAAAAGAAGATTAGATTTTTTTTTAAATAATAATAATAGTAAATAAATTAATTCAATTCCCCTACATTTTGTGATTATTTTTGAAATTATTATCAGCATTTTAATTCAAATTATCAGTATTGTTAACAAATTGTATTAATTCGTTTTATTTCTTGTTACTTTGTTCACTGAATGAGGATGGATTATTTATTTCTCTGTATTTTTATTTCATAACACATATTATTATAGTTGTTTAATTCACGTTATGTTTAGTTCATGTTAAATATAATTAATCAAAAGTGTAGTAGGATCCTTTACACTGAACCTCCAGAGTAACATCAGATGAAAATCTAGTCCTGTGTGTCATTAAATAGACATAAAGCTTCAGAAATGTTTTCTTAAATAACATAAAAGAGCAGGTTACATAATTTACCAGAAAAGTAATGATGACCTTTTAACACATAGCGCCTCATTATGGACATATACAATACACAATCTGTAACCTCAAAGCCCAAAAATGCTCAGTCCTGAGTGCTATCTCTCTGAGGCAGAGTCCTCCTCAGGTGGACTCTGCCTCCCAATAAGCCAGCTGGAATAGGTTCCAGGCCCCCTGCCACACCCACCAACCTTGCAGAAGGAAAAAGGTTAAAAAAAAGAAAAGAAGTTCAACTCCATCTTCTAAGTTTTTGTTAACAACTTAACAGTTTAAACTAAGCGACTGATGCTTTTTATACACACAAAAGATAAACAATATGTACTAAACTTTTAAGTAATTGGGACATAATTTCTTTAGATGTGAAATTTAAAATTTGAAGATTTATACCATGAAAGAAAAATATACTCTGACTGCAAAGTAATTAGTTGTCCAATCTGAGGATGAGTTTTCTCAAAACTCAAATTGTTGTAATCCAGTAACTGCATTGAAATTTTGGGTTGTCTTCATTAACAATGTGTTATGAAACATCAAAGGATAAAATCAAATGGGGTATCCTCATATAAAATATTTTTAACTAGAGAGTGGTGGTTCAATAAATCTGAGTTTGAGTAATACTAACTGTAATATTGTAATAATTGAAGTAATCCTAGTACTATTAATGATAATATTAGCAGGACAGGACAGACAAATAATATAGTGCACTGTAAAAAAAATGATGCCCAACTAAAATGAATGAATGAAAAATGAATGAATGAGTCAGGAATGAATGACTTAGCAGAGGAGTATGAATATACCAAGACACAAGCCATATTAACAGTAGCATTAAGGTTATCAGCAGGGTTGAATGAATACATTAATGGGTGTAGAAGACCCAGTGCTTTCTACATATGAGAACAGTAATATTTACAGTATAGACCGAATGAAATGTATTTACTATGTACATATATGTACAGGTTTACAGAGGACCAGGAACATTATAAATGTGTGTATAGCTATATGTATGATATGTACAGAACATAACAGCTGTCGGGAGGAGATGATGGTGGGGAAAATAACCCCCCCTTGATAACAGCTAACAACTATTGTTGCGCCTGCAATGTGAGGTGTACAGTATTCGTTTGTAATATTTTTGGAAGTCTGAAAACAGTTTTATTTTCTCTTCTCATAAGAAACAATGCAGAGTATTTCTTCATTTATCCTATTCTTCATTCCGTTATAGCGCCATCCAGTGGTCTTCAGTCATCACAGACATCACGGGGGTCAGGGGAAACAACTGAACGCTGTCCCCAACCTGTGGGGAGTGACAGATGCAGCATTTTAACCTTGCTATGAAACCTGCTCAAAGTCATACAAGCTGCTTTGCTTAGATAAAAGTATTCTCATATAGCCAGAGACGCCTCTGAGCTCCCCTCTCATGAGGACATCCGTCTTACTTACACAAGCAGGTCTGTCAGGGACAGAATCAGAAATTTGCATCTGATTGTTGTATTTCAGAAAACAACAGCACAAAGCCAAAAAGCTCCCATCACAAAGCTCCCAGCACAAAGCTCCCAGCCATCCCAACATAGGATGGATGCAGAAAGTAGAAAGTCACAAAGCAGAAAGTCACATAGAGAATAAAAATGATGCCCTTCTAATAGACACACCCTTTTCTCAGATGTATATTTCCTGATTAAAATTCCGAATGTAGAGCTGAGGTGGAGTGGGAAGGGTCGGCGGTATTCTTTTAAAAAGTATCGGCACTCCAGTACCTGAATCCATTTGTATGCGACAGTTCACTTAATGATCTGCATGAATATTCAACATTTGTTTCAAGACAGTTGTTATGCTCGGTGGCACTGAATCAGATAGAGAACATAAAAAAAAGGAAAAGCGAACAAGGCATTGCATCAACAATCGTGTCCTAATGCATCAATGAGGACAGCATATGCAACAATAATAGCAAGAGTATTTGCAGATGCACACAATAAATTTGGATGGTTCCATAATTCCCAACAGGCTCATTACATGAAATTAAGAAAAAGCACTGAGGTTTGATTCATAGCAACAAAAAAACAGAGTTTTAGCCTGAGCGTTCACTCCATGTAAGTACATCAAATCCCAGGGTCTTATCGCTCTCCCGCAGCCTTTAAAAATTCAGCTGTATTGGGCCTTTTAGAGGCAAAACCTTGGAGATCATTTATCTCCCTTGAAGTTGAGAGCTGTAAAATAAAATGCATCAGTGGTTCAGCATAATCCACCGTTATGAAACAAGCAACCCATGAAAACTTGGAAAAGGAAACAACTCTGAAAAGCAGCACCGACAACACATCCTGCTGACATTACTCTCTACTCCTGACAAGCCCTGCCTTGTTGTCTTTGCTGTTCCCATGGGCAACTGTGATTGACAGCAGGTGGTGAGTGGGTGGGTGTCCTTTCAGTATGTTCCCCTTAGCATCAAGGTTTCAGGCATATGCTAGGTCTGGGTCCATGTGACTGTCTCTAATCCATACAGCAGAGCAGTTCTCACTAACGTATTGTATACCTTTGCCTTCACTCTAGCTCTTACTGTTCTGTCACAGTCCTGTATCAGTATCCTGACACTCTTCTCCACCCACTCCCCCCTGCCTGCACTTGCTTCTTCACCTCTTTTCTAAACTATCCGTTGCGCTGAACAGTTGACCCCAAGAACTTCCCCTTTACTCCTTGCATCCTCACCGATCCACCTACCTCCCCTTCATACCTACGCATATATTCTATATTGCTGCTGCTGACCTTCATTCCGTTTTCTTTTCCAGCACATACCTCCACCTCTCCAGGTTTTCTTCTTCATGCTCCCTGCTCTCACTACAGACTACAATGTCATGCGTGAACATCATCGTCCAAAGAGAATCCTACCGGATCTCATCTGTTAGCCTGTCCATCACTATAGCGAAAAAAAAGGTCTCAGAATCGATCTTTGGTCCAGTCCCACCTCCACCTTGAATCCATCCGTCATTCTTACTTGAAAACCCACTGCTGTCAAATTGCATATACATATATATATATACACATATATATATATATATGTACCACTCTAACATACACTGTCACTCCGGACTTCCTCATTCACCACCACTAAGTTCCTACCTCTGCACTATGTTGTCCACTTTTTGTAAATACACAAAGAAACAGTGTAACATATTCTGGCCTTCCCTGTCCTTGTCCATCAGCACTCTCAAACCAACAATTATCTATGGTGCTCTTTACCATACTGCTACTAACAAATCATAAACTCTTTTAACCTAGATCCACGATTCTCTCCCAGATCTTCATCGTTTGGCTCATCAGCCACACGACGAAGATCTAGATTGCTGAACAATGCTGAACAATCTAGTTATGTACTCATCTGCCTTCTCTCCTAGACGCCTCCATATCTGCACCATCAGGACCAATCGTCATTCTCTTCGAAGCTGCTCTCTCTACATCCTTACTAATCTTTTGAATATCCTGATTTACGGGATGAACAAGACTCCATGTGTCAATAATGTGTTAATACCCGTTGACAGGACGTCATAGCAAATGGTAGAAGTTAGCTCAAGATTTCCTTCTTTGGTTAATATACACCAATCAACCGTAATATTAAAACCACTTATTAAATGTAGGTCTTTCGTTGGTCACCAAAAGAGGTTTTTCTGAGATCTGAACCGGAAACATTTTTACAATAATTGGTGCCAAATTAGCTCTTTTGAGGAATCAGACAATACAGGCTTACCCGCTCTCACACACACTGGTTCATCAATTGTCCCTCCTTAGACCACTTTTTTAAGTACTAACCACTAACCACAGCAGACAGGAACACTCAGGTAGAGATGTTATTCTGTACATGTACCGACACAGTCACTGGGAGAAATCAAAGCTCACCTGGGAATTCTGCTGTTAGACTCCAACATTGGAAGCGGAACAGTAAGTCTCTGTTAATATTGCAGACGTGATTGTGGAAAAAAAATCAAATCAGGTGGGAAATTTTATCCAGAACAAATACAACACAATACTGCCTGCTTCCCATCCTTCCCTGCCAGAATAAAATAAAACAGACAGATCAACTGTCCCACCGATCAACTGTCCCACCGATCGTCATATTCATCCTCTACTCTCTCCATAACCACTGAATGTGTACAAGAACGATTTAGAGTATTTGTTTTTTATATATATTTAAAACTGGGGTCAAATAAACTTAGCATTCCTTTCAAGTATGCAAGTTTAAAAAAGGTTGAGAAATGCTTTTATAAAGTACTTCACAAGCCCTGTTGCCAAGATTTCTGCTGAAGAGCCTGTTGAAAGTCTACATAATGCATCTTTATTCCACCTTCCTATTGTGTTTATACACTATAGAGGTGTAATGGGTGTCTGTGTTTCTCTACCACCTTGATGGTAACAGAGGTAGTAACAGATGCACATTTGTAATCTGTGTAGAGACGCAAGTTATGAAAGTGGCCGGACAGGACGGGTTTAATGTTTGATTTTAATGACACAGAGGATTTAAAAAGCAACTACTATCATGCTAATCAACCGCTTTGTAACAGCAGAGACATATATGACTGTCATTAAGTTACTTAACTGTTTACAAAGAGAAGAATTTATCTTCAGCTTTTCCTGAGGTTGTGTTCACACCCAATAGGCCGCTTCCTTGGTTCGCATTAGATGCAAGTATTATACATAGTTTCATTTTTCAAGCTGGCTCGATTTGCGTTCACAGTGACAAAACTCATTTTCTGTAAATTGTTGTGTAATGGCACCACCATAAATTTTTAACAAAAGTCATTTGCGTGGAAATGCAGTTCAATTATTGGTCAGTCTTTGGTCGGATAGAAAGGCGGCAACTCTTGTAATTTCTACTGTACATCATGGAGCAGCACCAGGTTATTTTCGTTCCTGTCTTAATCTGGTGGAGTGCATACCAACAGACTTCAGCGGACCACACAAATGAATATCTGGTCATTCAGCATGTCTGCAATAATTTACTAATACATGCGTTCCATGGAAGACGTTGACAAACTCCCCTGATTTGTTTGCCATACAAAGGGGACCAGTGAGGTGAGCATATAGCATATGCTATCATGAACGTACTATATGAACAAATCACACACAAATGGATTCTTTAAACATATGATAAACGTATATTGCTATCATATGTTTCAAAAGGAAACAATACTTGAATTAACATAATATGGTGGTTGAAGGTCATGAGGTAGAGTAGTTCTCCATCTCGACCCCTGAACTCTCCCTGTAGTCATGTCATAATATCCTTGACCAAAACCCACGAGCCGATTTTGATCCCTGGGAGTAATTAGAGAGGTTGCCCACTGCTCCTCAGGGATGGGTTAATAGGCAGAGAATTCTTTTCACTATGTTGTACTCTGTATAACTATTACGACAAGCAATAATAAAGAGAATACATTATTTTATTTTTTTATCACATATAAATTATGGCAGCTACTAAGCAGTGGTGTGGGTGAGTGGCAGTCAACACTTTGAGAGGGAACATTTTAAAACAACAATAGGCAACTGACAGGCCAAATAATCTGCAGCAACATCAAACATTTGTGTGGATAAAATTAGGATATTTGTTCAAGGTTTTGAAGAATTTACGAGATTGAAATCTAAGGTTTAATATGTAAAACATGCGGTCACTAAAAGTTCCTAATTACAGGATCCTCTTTCCCTCAGAGTAATCAATTTACCTAATCAATCAGTCCGGCGGGGATTCATCAGCCACTAAACAACATCCCCCAAACCCATTTCCAATGAAATTTCCCGGACAGGTGACATCTATTCAACACTCCATTGACTGGCTTATTATTAAGTTTGAACACTTCAGGTATTAACCCACTCCTGCCCTGTGGGGTCAGTCTCCACAGGGATGGACTTTGAGTGATGTGGTTTATTATATATGGCATATGAATAATTCAGACATGCAGGACTCGAAAACTGAAGCTGAAAACTCATTTAAATGTGCTGTTCTGGTATTAAACCCAGACAGCAGAGCTTTTTCAAGGACTGAGCATGGTAATATCTCACAATGACCTCTCAACACTGCACCGCAACACAGTGTGTGAGCAGGTCAACGAGGTGACAGTGATTTAATGCCGCCTCTGGACAAACTATGAATAGTTATCAAACATAGTGATGAAGAAAATTCATTTTTTTCTGATCATTAAGGACCAAGTATACCCGGATGGTATTCCAGGACAAGCTCTCACAGACTCTGCTGCTGAGTTAGCTGATGTATTAACAAATGTTTTCAAACTATCTCTATCACGGCGCACTCCACAATGGTGCCGGTTCCCAATGGGATAGCAATAACCTGCCTAAATGACTACAGACCAGTTGCACTAATACCAGTTATCAATTAACAAGTGCCTTTAACAACTCATCCTTGAGGACATCAAGGCTACACCCACCCAATGTGGACCCCCACCGACATGGTACAGCACCAGTAGTTAAACAGAGGACACTGCCCTCCACACCGTACTACTTCACTTGGAACCACAGGGAATATACGTTCGGCTGCTGTTTGTGCATTACAGCTCTGCATTCAAAACCATCATTCCCAGTAGATAGTTCTGCAAAATGTTTGACCTAGGGTTCAACCATGACATCACAATCAGTGCGAATGGGCCATCATCTATCTTCCACTCGTCCCCTCAGCAAAGGTGTGTCACTAATACTACTCTCACATGGACAGTCAACTCAAACACTTTGGTGAACAAGGCACAACAGCGACTCTACCCCCTGACAGCCTAAGCACCAGCTCCTGGCTCTCAAAACTCTTTGCTTGTCTAGAGCCAAGAACTGATTATGTTATATGGTGATGTAATGGCGTGGCTCTGACTTGGCTCCTTGCCAATGGAATAGCAAACAGGTTCTTAGTAGGTGTGCAATTTGAAACAACTAAGCACTGGCAGGAGCACCAGCACCGCACTAGCACCAGGTTATTTTTGTTGGGAAGGTGGTATGAGAGCACATGATCACATGACCTGATGTGGTATACAATAGCAGGAAAGGAAGGCCCTGAACAGAGGATCTCTACACCTGTCGTTGTCAGTGGAAGGCATCCTGTTTCCTTAAGAACCCAACCAAATCTGCCCAATATGTGTTCGTCCGTCCGCCTTCTGGAAAGCGATACAGTTCCATCAATGTACGAACCAGCACAATCGGTACAATATCCTCTTTAGCCATTATTTATGTACATACTGTGAAGTATAATAAGTGCAATATAATACATGCAATGCATTATTTGCAATACTTCTCATCACTGAACACTACAGTACCTCAAATATACCATATGCATATGCTGGCCACGTCTTGTGTACTGTTTGTTAGTGAGTTAAACACATGTAAGGGTGTTATTACATTATTAACAGTACGTACTGCACTCCGAGCTAGGTAGTACACCTGAATATGTATATTATACAATGACAATAGAGGATTATTGAGTCATCTATTAGGCTTTGAATAACAAATAATTGGGATATTTTTTCTCGGTAAGAAATTATTACCAAACTTTTTTTGATTGCTTAGTCAGTGATTGTGAAGAGAAGAGGGGTACAAACAGAAACAGTCACAAGGACATGTTAGATGACTAGCCAAGCCAAGGCTGTACATGTGCATGGAAAAACTCCAGTGGAAATCTTGTTTAATCAAGAGCAAACCAATTTCAAATCCCCTAAATCCTGTCCGAGTCCAGCAGAGACCAATTTCCTCAGTGCGTGAGCACAGTGAGCACTGGAAGATTTGTGTTTCTTCAGTATTTGAGCATGACTGAACACGTCTCAATGACCTCCTGTGCAATTGCATGGGGTTCACCGTCAGGTGAGGCAGACTGTGGAGGTGACTGTTGTTCTGCAGGGAGCTGCAGGGGAGAGAGAGGTGTGGATGGTTAGCACATCTGGGCTCAGTGAGCAAATTAACCCCTCCAGATCTGCAGTGCTGGCTGGAACTGAAGAGGGAGAGGAGGAGGAGGAGGGTGGCCAGAGACACACAAGGTATACAAACACTATTAGCTGGAGAAAAATGTTTTATATGTGAATATGTAATCTCTTCTCTTCTCTTCCGAAACCATCAGTGCTGTGATGTGAGTAGAACCCACATAGGCCCACCCCAGAAAAAAAAAAAAAAAAAAGGAAAGGGAAAGGGGAACCAAAATAGCTACTCATTTTAGAACAGTTTCCAATCACAAAATAAATAACCTAAACCTTGCATGGAGTTATTATACCGAGAACCCCAAACACCAAAAGATCCTAATTGGTTCCCGCTCCAGGTACCGTTAGCAATAAAGTGAATGTACCTCATCATACCTGTGTGGTCACCGTAAGCAGAAGTAGAAACAGGATGAAGGAGATAAAACACAAACAGGATAGTGATACGGATATATGGCAATCAATCAATAAACAAATACACCATCATTACATAAGCTTAACTTTATTCACTCTCTGAAGCTAATGTGCTAATGCTAGCCAATAAATAATGTGTAGTTTATTTATCACACAGGCATACAAGTGCAACATCATTACATTTATTTTCTGTGTTTGACCCATCCCTGAGGGAGCGTAGGGCAGCTCCTGTGAAGTGAAACTCGGTGCATGCTCCATCTGTAAAAACAATATGTCTTTAATGCTGAGCATATGTATGCTGTCAGGTACACAGGCTCCTCTCGAGTTGAGCTCCATTAAAGACTTGATTAGAAAGGAAAGGTGAAACATGTGAAAATGCATCAAGAAGTTAGCTATACAGTGAAAAGTCATGGGGAAACTGGTCTCTTGCTGGAAACTTGTGCTCTGTAAGTGGGTTATAGTTAGTATATGTGTTTCTTGCCACATGAAAAGTCTAATATCTCCTGTATTCACCCTACTTATAGTTTATTTTAGTTATATTTTAGTTCAAGCTATCCACTTTTCGCATGTTTAACTGCCAAATGTTCAATTGCATTAACCAGCAGAATATTTTGTTCTTTGTCACGGAGAATGTAGTGCCTTGTTGATTTTATATAGCATTTTCAATGAAAATAAGTAAGAGAATATGATGAAAGCAATCGTAGAGAACAGATTATCAGCAGAGACGATGGGCAACTGAACATAATCCATGTACATTCACGTTGTTCACCGATGGCCTCATATCCTGGGAAGCTGACTTTGGTGTGTTCATGAGCTTTTAAGTTGAGATGAATGTGGATGCCATTAATAGGAAGGAAGTATTGCATTGAATTGAATTGCTTCAACAAAGTCCTCCCGTTGCATCCAGTGCTTCTCCTTCAGCCAGGAGCCAACTTCCCATTATCTTTTTAATTATCTGGCTCTCCTGATGCTCCATTGTAAACTACATTCACCTCCACATACCTAATTCAAATAATAATACAAAATAGATATACAATTTAAAGTCAAACCTCCATTGAACCAGTAAAGACCATTCTGTCCGATTTCTTTTGTCTTTTTGAGACATCGACAACACTATTGCAACTTTAAAGATAATCCTCTGATCTGATCTGGGTTTGATCTGTAAATCATGAAAAGCAAAAGATCAAATGATCTGTGTGCCGCAAGTGAAGATGTACTCCGATCGTTTATTGCTCCCCAGTCGTATTTTACGAAAACGCCATTACATTCCTGCTTTTACAGGTGCATTTTAAATTTAAATACAGAAATATTATCACCCGTATTTCAAGTATCAAAAGTAAAAGTACTCAATATAACACGTCTTTTGTGGCAGCTGTTTTATTAAATATTACATTTCTAGATATTCATATTTTAATCTGCTGCCTGGAGATCTCTAGGTAATAGAATTATCTACTCCTATCATGCCAACCAACTACAGTGCATTCAGAGAGTATTCAAACTCTTTCACTTATATGACATTTGGGGATCTGTGGAAAGTTCAAACAGAAAGCCTGACCTCTTCCACACTGGAACCACAGTTCCTGCTCATATCCTCACATTCACACATGCACAGTTTCAAACACCTGGTTCATGATCTGGGGCCTCAATAGATATCAGCTGCCCTCATTCAGGTAGCCTCATCCATCCAGTCACCGAGTCACACCTGCATGCTTAGTCAACCACCATCAGCGGCTGTCTTCAAATATGTCTCTCTCTCTGTCCATTCATCTAGTTCTTCCATGCAGCTGGGTAACGCAACCCCCCACACCACCTAGTCCTCGCCAATCTATCCGCCTCATCCTTCTTCAGCCTCAGCAGAGTCATAGCCACCACCAGCATTCAGACTCCAAAGGGGGGGGGGTATTCCATACTGCTGCCCAGGGCAGAGACCCTTCGATCACATCTCCCCTACAAGTCTGAGCGCCACAGAGTTTCTAAGAGGGCAATGGATCCCCAGATCTGTGCTTCAACACAATTCTGTCCGAGTCCTGCTGGCGACTGGCGACTTCCTATTCAAAATCATGTCCATAATTATGAGATTAAAAGTTTGCATCGACCAGGTCTTTACTGAGATCTGGTTGCCTGGAAAATTTTAGCAATCTGCGAGAAAGGCATTAGATAAGTGAGGTGAGAAAGAATGCGCTAATCACCTGCCTAGTACTACCGAAACAAGCATGGCAGTGGCAGCATCATGCTGTGGGGGTGTTTTCCAGTGGCAGGGGGAGACTGGTGAGGGTTGAGGAAAAGCCGAAAAGAGAAAATAAAGCAAGTAAATGTAGATTGATGGGGGTTGAATTAATTTGAACTATTTTAGCACATGGATGCAGCATGATCACATTTAAAAATAAATAAATTAAAAACATGAAAGGGATCTGAAAAGTTTCTGTATGCAGTGTAAATACAGTCAGCTGCTAATCAGAATGATTTTAATGATCTGGCAGGTCTGAACAGCAGACCACAATCCAACACATCACTACATCCATCACAAACACATACACACACGGATGCAGTCAAATTGAGATCCAGTAAAGTCTTGGATCACCTTGAACACTCAGATCAGAGTTCCTTTTGTTCTCATCGAGCGACACACCTTCATCATTAGCCTTCATTTTACCGCTCTCTGTTAACCCTTGTATTAGCGATCATGTGACGTCTGTTCTCTTGGGTCAAAATTGACCAGTTTTGGCTTTTTGTAAATTATAGAATATAAATAATATTCCACTTATGAAGTTGACCAAAGGGGTGTAAGACATTCCAACTCGTTTGACTAGAGATAAGATGAGAGGAACATATTTTCAGGGATTATCACACACAGGTAAGATACTGTATTGAAACTATTTCAGTGAATAATTTCATCTGTTCAGTTGATCTGTTCTATTCTAGGTTTATAATAGATACTATAATTTAAATAAAACACCTAGCTTTATCACATATTTGCTAATCTATGAATAGAATTATGGTAGAATTGACGATTTATAAGCATTTGTGACTGGCAAAAAAAACAACTTATTGTAGAGTTTTGAACATTGGACGATATAACTCAGGCTGGGAAATAGATGGCTATGGTGACATTAATGGGACACAGAGACACATACAAAGACATATATCCAATGAGCCCAGCGAGTAAAGACTGATTTAGGATTGTGATTCCTTTTGTCGGTTATAAATTGTAGCAATTCATCAATGGGTGGTAATAAAAATGAAATACCAAAGAACATCTATTTGAATGGGGAAAGAACCGACTCCGTAAACCACAGATGCTGACTGATAATGAACTATAGGAGCTTATTAATAAATATACATACTGTTAATAGCTATGCAATTAATAAACTCATTATGAACCATGTAAAGTGACTATTATAGTTTAAATATGTTTATACTTTCTGTCGTTTGGAGATCTTCTGCATGTATGCGCAGTAACCCCTGGTTAGAGGAAGCTCCACCGACTCATTCTAATAATTACTGCTAATCTGGTCAATGAACGCAGCTCAGATAATTATCATAATAAGAGACTTTATGGTAATGGGATGATCGGAGAGCAGCTCTTGAGGAATGTGGAAATGAGATAAAGGGGCACGAGCATGGATGGTTGTGAAGGACAAACACTTAACCTGTTTCAATTATTAATTTCTTTCCTTCTCTCTTCACATCTGACTGACGCCCTCATTCTGTCTCTCGTTTGGGAAGCTAAAGGGTTGAGATAAAAGGTGCTGATCCTTGACCTTGTGGCTCCCTCTCTCAGCGGCAGCGAGTAGGGTAAGAGCTTAACTCTCTCTGAAAGAGCTGGAGTGATTATGAATTATTCCTCTTCCTCAATCTCCCCTAGAGGGTAAAAGATCTACTGAATCCCTCATACCCAAAATTATTATCCAAAATATATGTATTACTGGCCAAATCGGATTGCACAGTTTCTCTCCCATCTTCCAGGTGGGAGACAGATTTATCTATCAAACCAGACCAAAATTTCTGGGTGAAAATCGGTTGTAATTCCTTTTTAAATTACGAAATGCACCAATCTACAGCTCCTACAGTATAAAATTCTTCACAGACTCATAACATTGGACAAAGGATGTTCAGAATGGTTCAGTCACAATCAAACATTTGCTTTCATTGCACATTGGAACATTAAGTATTGTTCCATGTATGCTATGTGGATATGTGCACCTGCCAATCAATTCTGGCAGAGGATATGTGAAGACCTATCAGCATGTCTAAGGAGTAACATCCCATCTTTTCCCTCCCTCTGCCTTCTGGGTAACCTTACTAATATGGAGATGGAGATGAACAAAGCACACATGCTTCTCACTGCCCTAAGCATCACCAAGAAAACTATCCTTATCCTTATCAACTGGAAGTCCAGAAACTTTTTTAGGTAAAACCCCTTATAGAAATCTCTTGTCACACCACATCTCCTTGGAGAGATTGTCTGATGCGTCCAAAGATCAGGGCCCTACTAATTAACTCTATCATCCTAAACAATGGCGGCAGGGTTGAGTGGGGGTGCCAGTCAGGAAGCTGGCACTCTGGAAATGTGCAGCTTCTGCCTCACTCTTTAAGGAGTTTGCCCCCTCCCTGTCCTGTTGTGTCTATCTACAAACACCCCAGGGTCTTGGGGGATGGATATGGCGCATGGGCGCATGGGGTGTGTGGCTGCTTCGCTGTGGCTTCCGCCATCCATCCTGTCCTGATTGCCCTCCAATTTTCACGGCCAACGCCATCCCTCGGGGTGTGGTCTGGGGTGGTTCTAGCCTGTCGGGCGTATGACGGGCTCTGTGTTGGGGGGCTGGGAGGGTCTCAGGTGCGGGGGTTCTCAGGGACGTGGGCCCTTCTTGTACTTGGGGGCGGTCAACCTCCGACCAGGCACGAGGTCCTCTTTCTCCTGTCCTTCTGTGGGCCTGCACTTGGCCGGGGTTCTTCCTCTGGAGCACCTGGCTGGCGTGAGAATCGCTCAGGTTCAAGTGGTTTCGGTTCCCTTCAGGCTCTTGGGGGCCATGGTCACCCCATGGTAGTGGCTCGGGCCCCTCTCTGCATACTGTTGGGGGTTGGCGTGGCGCTTTGATGACCCCCCCACATGAATCCACATACAGTGACAGTCGTTTTTTTCACTCACACACACACACGCGCGCTCCCACACTCCTCTGCAACTCCTTTGCAGACGAATAACTGTCTGGCACTGCAAGGCAGCCAGATCCTCATTCTGCATGAAAAAAATTTAAAAAATGAATAATAATAATTATTGCTTTTCTCTTCTCCACTCTTTTCCGACCGAGCTTTATTGTTGTTATAAATATCACAACAGTTTCAATTAGAAATTGTCTCATCTTCTCACTATACTGTCAAATCAAGTCAATATTATTCATATAGGGTAAAATCACAACAAAAGTAATCCCAAAGCTATTTCCAAAGGTAGGAGGTCCAGACTGTACTCTTTACTCTACAGCTACATTTATATAGTATAATACTATACTATACAACTATATAGTATAATACACAGACTTTAGTTTCTTTGAATCCTGCCTCCCATTCTTAAAAAAAAGAAGTAAATAAGTTAAGTTAAGTTAATATAAAAAATATGAGTATATGTAGTAAATTTAGGCGATCTTTTTTAGTGGTGTATCCGTCAAAGCCATGTGTCCTTTTCATCGCCATAGATCCATCCACAAAATGAAAGTAAAGATTCTTCAGTTTAGACAACAAACATGGTAGAGGAGGATGAATTTATGTTGATCCAAAGCAGCAAAAATGGAGGCAGCGATGTAATCAGTGGTGGTCTGTGAGATTATTGAATACATTGTGACATGCGGATAGAGGGTTTTTCTACTTTTTTACTTTCTTCTTTTTTTCTTGTTGTCTCATCTTTAAATAACAGCTTCACCAGCCCCAATGATTTCCAGTGATATAGCTCCGTTTTCTTAGTTTTGTTTAAAAACATAGACAAAAACCTAAAAATGAATGCAAATATGAATGAAAGGCTTTGTATCTGTATCATTTTACATGAACATTGACCATAAATGATCTTTTACATGTTCTATCTGCCCTCGCAGACAACAGGCCTTGACACAAACATACAGCATTGAAATTAGAGCAGAATAAGAGAATAATGTTTTTTCTGCAGTTTGTCATCCTGACCTCCTCCAATAACCAGCAGGTTGTACTTTTAAGCCCCAACTGAAGGCCCTAATTGGGACTTAACCCCTTAATTACTGTACTTCCTCTTTCGTTTAATAAAATCAATTCTCATCGTATCTCTTGTTTTATTGCTCGTGTTTTGTTTGCACAGTCCGGAGGTAAGCATTTCACTGCGTTGCAGCTTACATGTACTTGCATGTGACAAAAAAAGGTAAGTATATGTCTTATCAAACATCGTTTACAATTATGCACTGTGGCACTATTGAATTTGAGAATCCATGCAATGACCTAATAATTACACTGATAACATACTATATGTTGGTAATGTTGGCTAACTATAGTAAGCTACCGAAAGAACATGATTAGAGAAGTTGAGAGAAGACAGGTGTAATGATCTCTGAGACTTTGACAAGAACCCGATTGTGATAGCTACACGACTGCAAGGGTTTGTACCTAAAATTCACTACCATCATCCTCTTCTCAAGCGGCAGATGATTACGGTGGTTGTTAATGTTACTACATGACTGTCTGGTGAAGGTTTCTTTTGGCCCGCACTTCTACCTCAACAGTTTACAAGGTGATAATTTGTTAATGTTGGATTTACCACATGTTATGTCACTCATTTATACTATAATTATACACACTGGGTCAGACCATCTCCAGAACCGCCGGTCTTTTTTGGGTGGTCCTGGTCTGCAGTGATTAGTAGCTACGGAACTGGTCATAGGAAGCACAACTGTGAGAAATGCGAGAGAGTAATGGGCTCCCAAGGCTCATGTGGGGAGTGAAGGTTGGCTCTTGTTGTCTGATCCCACGGAAGATCTACTTAAGCATAAATTCCTGAAAAAGTTCATAATGTTGCTGATAGGAAAGCCTCAGGTTTCCATTTCAGTTTGAATACTGCATATAGTCTCGCAAATATGTTTTTTGTTGTTGGTGATGAAGATAACTCATGCCAAAATGTGTCATGTATGTAAGAACGATGAGATCAGAAGACAGATATGTTTATAATAGAGCAAGATATCGGTCACTCACTGGAATTA